>JABJVR010002209.1:0-17783 GCA_025773905.1 Chitala chitala
CCCCCCCCCCCGCCCCCCCCCCCCCCCCCCCCCCCCCCCCCCCCCCCCCCCCCCCCCGCCCCCCCCCCCCCCCCCCCTCAGTTCATATTCCACCCAGCCTACACTTGTCACACACTACTTTACTACACCCCACCCCATCTCAGACAGTAGGACAGGGAGTGATCTGGCGCCCCCTAGCTGGGAGAGAGGGCAGGGCTGGCCTCTGTGCTGATGTTGACCAGACACTCACTGGACTTAAGGCTGGCGAGGGATCTGCAGCTGGGCAGGGAGGCCAGAGACCCACACAATCCGAGCATCGAGGGGGTATAGTCTTTACCTGTGACACACGAAACACATCGGTCTATTGTGTGCTACAAAAGTTTTGTCCCTCCCTCTGTGTATTACACGTCAGTGTCTGTCTACTACCAATCTAGTACTAGCTCTGAACAACCAATGAACTGCAAATTTATTAGTTCTAATCTGTAAAAAAATACATGTTTTCCTAATAACCAGCTTTGATGATTGGTTGAATTAGTTGAGCAGCTGAATCAGGTGTGTTAGCAGAAGAAAAATTATCTGTGGGACTTACAGAATTTAATATAAAAGTACAACTGGCTGTTATAAAGGCATCATCAAGGGCCCCTGTCAGTCAGTTAATGCTCCTCTACAGCACAACTCTGTGTGTGTGTGTGTGTGTGTGTGTGTGTGTGTGTGTGTCCACCCCCACAAGCACACACCTCCTGAACACCAGGTGTCTCCATTTTTCAGCCCATCAGTCTTCTGCGAGTCAGAGTTCAGGCTGATATCAGCAGAGAGCTGGTCCAAACTGAGGAAACTTGTCCTGCACAGGCCCAGAGAGGACATAAATCAGACTGAGGACACTTGTGCTGCACCAGCCCAGACAGGACACAAACCAGACTGAGGACACTTGTGCTGCACCAGCCCAGACAGGACACAAACCACACAGTTCTCTGCAGGCCCATGGAAATCCTCAAACGTAGAGTTGCAAGCACATATCAGCCACAGGTCCAGAAACTGCTCTTACAACACAAACGCCTCTACAGCTGTTGTTGTTACCACATCTCTATGTGATCATTTTTATCCAAGCTCAGTACATCAAACATCCACGTTTCAGCAAAGTCTAATTGTTATTTTATATTCAGTTATGTTCCAAAGGATTATACAAGTAAGAATGGCATTTTTAATCAAGTTCAGCTTAAAACTAATTAAGTATTTAAGATTATGTTACTTATGGTCAGTATTTAAAATGTTTCAATTACTTCTTAAATGGCTTTAATTTATTTATATAAAGTGGAATACTAACTATACTACATCAATCTAATACAACATTTAGTAAAATAATATTCATTATAAACTCAGTAGTTTGAACAATAGATCACCAAGTTTTAATTAAATGAAGTGCTGAAATCTGTGTGCACACTACATGTCTGCAGCCAATGCTGGAGTGCATGAGAGAGTGTCGTAGACCAGATTCACACCTGCGAAAGAGCTTGACATCTTCCTGGTTGTTTTGGGCCTGGAGCAGGGGCCACTGGTTGACCAGGGGAATGGGCAGCTCCTTGGCCAGGAGGCTGGAGTCACAGGGCGCAAGCACTGCACTGCAGCAGGCAAGGGGCGGGCAGCATGTTTAGCGGTTGCCACTGGGCAGTGGGCAGCATGCTTGCGTATTTATGACAGTGTGGGTGAAAGCATCCATTACTACTACTATTGTCTGAGTGTGTGAATGTGTAGGTAGCCATATGCACTGGGGGGAGAGCTTTATTACCCTATTATCTACACTCGCCTGTTGTGAACAGTTTTTACAATAACACTCCCTGCCTCTCTCTTGTCTGTGCCCTGCCACTACTTTGACTCCGCCCTCTCCCTGTCTTGTCTCTGCCCTGCCCTCAACTTGTCCCTGACCCTGGCTCACCCTGTCCATGCCCCTGCCCTATACCAATTCTGTCTCTCCTGCCCTGTCCCTGCCCTGCCCCCGCACTGTCCCTATCCTATGCCTGCCCTTCTGCCACCCTGTCCCTATCCTGTCCCTGCCCTACCTCTATCCTGTGACTCCCTTGTCCCTACCCTGTCCATGTCCTGCCCCTGCCCTGCCCCAATCCTGTCCCTATCCTGTCTCTTCCATTATCCCTGCCCTGTCCTTGCTCTGCCCCTGCCCTATCCCTGTGTTGCCCCTGCCCTGACCTTTTCAATTCATGCCATTCCACCACCCTGTCCCCATCCTGTCCCTGCCCTGTCCATGCCCTTCTCCTATCCTGTCCCTATCCTGTTCCTGTCTTGTCCCCACCCTGTCTCCACCCTGTCCTTGCCCTGCCCGTGCCCTGTCCCCACTCACTCTTTGCCCTGCCCCTGCCCTGTCCCTGCCTTGTCTTCGCCCTGCCCCCGCCCTGTCCCAATCCTCACAGCTGCGCCTGCAGCTCCAACACAATGTCCTCCAGCTCTTTCTTCTCGCTTTGGCTCTGCTGTAGAAGCTCCTCCAGCCTCACACCCAGCCGCTTGTTCTCCGTCTCCAGGTTCTTCAGCTGGGACTCACGCAGGCGCACTAGCTCCTCCAGGTAGCCCTACAGCACAGTCAACACACGGTGTTAATGCTCAGAGCTTGAGACGGGCACAGATGGCCATGGAGAGAAGCAACATGACGCACCTAGGGACAGAACAGAGAGACCCCACCCCAGCTTAAAGCACACACACACACACACACACACACACACACACACACACTCAAAGATGGACCTTCTGGGCATAAACAATCTTGAACTTGTGCTCCATCCTGCGGCACTTGGTGCTCCAGTTCTCCTCATCTGTGACCAGCGGGATGTAGGGGTGCTCAGGGATGCTGTCATCGCTGGTGCTGCTATCCATGCTGTGCTGGTCATCGTCATCGCTCAGGTAGTCACAGCTGCAACCAATGACAGCTCACCTCACTGTGCTGCTCTCATGCAGCTGGACTCTTTTACAGAAAGGGATGGGGTTAAATGCTTCCAAACAGCTCAGCAGCAGCATGGGGCCGTATCCACAAAGCTCTACTCATGTTCACCTCTGTGTGAACTTCAGGTACGGTGTGTAGTCAATCACCGCTCTGGTCTTTCCATCCAGCATCTCTCCTTTCAGACAAAAGCTGCAGAATGGGAGAAGGGTGAGGCTGTGAACCGGAGACCCTCCACAACACCCGAGGAGAATCATGAGACCAATCTAAATGCCCCTGCTAACAGGAAAGTGGGTGTGTGTGAACACCTGCGAATGAAGACCAGCTGGCTGGTCCTTGCCTCACCTGAAGTCTAGGGCACTGAGCCCAATCAGCATCCCTGTCAGAACAGTGGCCTCTTCCCTCAGCATGATGGCACCATCGTCATAGAAACGCCTGCGTCACACAAAATGAAACAAGTGGCCTGAAATGTCCTCTGCGTAGACAACACTTATGAAGTGATCACTTATTTGTCAGCACAGAGGGCAGACTGCTTTATTGACTGGTTATTTTGGTGTGACTATAATGTACTCTTTCACTATTCTGTGACATATCGACCTGGGTGACTGTAGTTTACCGCTCTGATGTTGTGTGACATATCGACCTGGGTGACTGTAGTTTACCGCTCTGATGTTGTGTGACATATCGACCTGGTTGTTCTTGTGTCCCTCAGGGCTGTGGCGATGTACTCCGACAGCCGTTTCTCCATCAGCGCCATGCGAACCCAGGCTCGGCCCTGTTGTGACAGAAGCAGTCTCTCTAACGTGGGTCCTATTTTCTCTTACTGTTCCTCTCAGACTCACAAACCCCCCCACCCCAGTGACCTACAACTCCCACACCCCCCCATCAGTACCCATTAGAACCTCTGCCCTTTCACATTTATGCATATTTTCTGTGTCCCCACAGCATTCCGACATAATGTAACAAGCCAGAGGCATTTTCACTACAACTGACCCGAGTTTATCAAAATATTTCTCTTCTCCATGCCCTCCTGTAGTTCCCCTCCTCTTCCTGCCTCACTTCCTGAAGGTTTACCCTAGGCAGAGCCACTTCACCGTCTACCACCCTGGCGACAGCCAGCTTGCCGCGACTGGCACCAGTTGGTGATACACGGAGAGCTGGGTATAGGGTTCGTGGCTTCCTCCCACACTGGTTGTTTAGTCCATGATGTGGCCTCACTGTCACAAAAGGCTCACTGTCTCCAAGATAAGGCTACGTTATGTCTGAGGTCTGGCTGGCAGCGGCAGGGAGGGTGGTGCAGATAGAGAAACGTCCCTGCGATCATGCCCTATCACCCCAACACACACACACACACACACCAGCAGCCCTTGCTCTTGCCTTCGCCCGTGAAGTGCTGATGTTTTCGATGTTCTCGATGCTCGCGATACAGTTGTTCTGCACCTTGCTGCACGCCAGCCGGATGTAGCTCCAGAAGCTCCTCTGCCCATCGTTGCTGAACCAGCTGCCTGGAGCTGATCCAGTAAACAGCACAGAGACAGAGCAGTCCTCAAGATGACCTTTCAAGTGCAGGGTCAACCCAGCACTCACGTATGTCATAGCAAGTCAGTCTTGTCAAAGTCCAGCTATTGCTTGTCAGAAAACATTTTTTAAATATTACAAATACAACCTATGAAAAATGTTCAGTTCAGAAATTCTGAACTGAAGATTAATTACAAACATTACATTACTTTAGTCATTTGGCAGATGCTTTATTCAGAGTGACTTACAAGTGAGGTACAAAGCAAGCAAAAAGCCAGGAAGAAGACATCAAACCCTGAGTGCCATAAGATGAAATGTGTTTCGTTTCATGAAATGTTAAATGCAGGATAGGAGAATTTACAATTTTTTTAACGCATGGGAAGCTGCAGAAGAATTGTGGAAACATTGCCAACAGCGGATCCCTCCAGTGTTATACTTATATTCCAACGTTGTTACAAAAGTTAAAACCTATATTTAGAAACAAATGTCCCAAATTCTTAACAGGTATGACATTACCTGCTGAGTTACCTTTAAAGCGATGACTGAGAATATGCTCCAGAATAGCGGCAAAGTTTAAGAAATCTTCAGACGAGTCATCAATGGGCTCAGCACTGTATTTCTCCAGCAGGGTCTTCACAGAAAACCTGCCAGGGTCAAAGGTTGTGCATCACTCACGTGAACATTACAGAGTATCTCTATAGAGTCTTCACAGAAAACCTGCCAGGGTCAAAGGTTGTGCCTCACCCTCACTGAAAATTTACACAGTATCTTCATAGAAAACCTACCAGGGTCAAAGGTTGTGCCTCACCCTCAGTACACAGCATCTTCACCGAAGTCTCCAAACTGCTGATTAATGACACTGGGTCTGTGACTAATACCATTGTCTCTGTCCACCTGGTTAAGACCAGCCATAAGGATGTTAATGTGTATTGTGCTTCTGCAAACTGTGTTCCTGCTTTTTTGGTTTGGGCTGTTCCAGTTTGGGCGGTTTGTGTATTTGTGCAGGATTAAACTTTGATCAGGAATTCGGGTTTAGCAGTTCTCCATCTCAGACATGAGGATGTGTAAGGGCTGCTTCTTCGTGGATGGTGACGGGAATCCCATGATGCTGAAATGGAACCTCTTTCTGTCACATTCGGCTTGAGCAGGAACACAAGGCGAGGGAAAGTCTAGTTGCTGAAATTGGGTTTATTCACAGAAAACAAAGTCCAACAGACAAAACCGGGGAACAGGGTAGATGTACAAGTGCAAAATGATGGCAGACTGGAAACTCAATAGCTAACATAAGTACAAGAACCATAAACCCAAGGGAATAAGCAGCTCCAGCACATGACACATTATTGCGTGAGACCTAAGGAAGTGAAACAGCCGACAAGCTCAAGCAGAAAACTCAAGCCGAAAGTAGAACTGGACAGAACCAGACAGAACCGGAGAGAGTAATGTGGAGAAGAGACCGTACACAGAGGGGCTGTGCTCACACACAGAAACACCATTACACTTTCAGATTGCCTAAATCAGGACAATTATGTGGTTTTGTGCACTTAAAAGTTGTCTTGTACAGGAAATCTAACACATGTGCCCTAATGATTGACAAATTTATGGTTATAAAGTGATTAAATCTGAAATTAGCACTGAATAATTTACCATCCCAAAAAAACAGTGAAGATTAAAATAGCATCTTCAAAAAATACTACCATAAATATGAATAAACAGCTGGTCAGGATTCAGACACAGATAGGAGACCCAAGTCACAGCGCTGTCCGATGTCACGTACAATGGTCTTGTGTGCAGTATCGTCCCCTTCTGCCTTTCAATACTGTTACCATGCCAACAAAACAATTGGTCCACTGTGCTAGTCAGTAGGCGACCAAACCCAAAGGCGCTCTCTGCCCACTTTGGGTCACATGAAAGTATCTCCGGCATTTACGGGATCGTGTACCACAGCACAACAAATGCGCCAAAGCTAAGAAAAGGCGACCACCCTCGCTGGCAGCCAATGTGACTTATTTCAGGTCTTCGTTGCGGAGCTGTGTGGTATAACTCTGGCAAAGGTGATGTGGTGAGCTCGCCTTCGCCATGGGCAACACAAGCCTCACCGAAGGGAAGACAGACATCTCTGTAGGCACCACATCCATCAAGAGGGGAAAGACCACCTTCTCAATGGGCACTTCTACCATCAAGAGGGGAAAGACTACCATTTCTTTTGGGAAAAACACTATTAGCAGGGGCAAATCTACCACTTCTCTGGGCAAAGGTTCATTCCTTAAGCGCAGGACCGTCTAAATGGAAAGCACCTCCGTCCCTGAGGCCAAGAGGAAGACCCGCTGGAAGAGCAGAACCTCTGGCCCCAGTGGCAAGACAACCCTCAACAGAAGCAGGACCTCCTTCACTCGGGGCAAGGACACGATCCTGAGAAGCAAAACCACCATCACCAGGGGCAGCTCCAGAATCTTGAGGAAGAAAACCATCATCAGCAGGGGCAAGTCTGGTTTCTCGAAGAGCAAAACCACCATCGCCAGGGGCAACGTAACATTCGTGGTGAACAAAAGCACCGTTGCCAGGGGAAAGATCAGCGTGTCAGTACGCAACATCACCGTTGCCAGGGGACAGTCCTCAGTCTCTGTTGGCATAACCATTGTGACTAGGGGCAAGGATAGACAGTGGCGTCTATACTGGGATTTTCATTTGTAAATAAAGAAAAGGTCTAACTGCACCCACCTTTTTTGATGACAGAATACACCAAGTAACAGGTCAGTAACTGGATTTGGTCTATTTTGGTGAATTTCACTGAACTAATCTTATATGATAAAACGTGTGAAACTTATC
This sequence comes from Chitala chitala, assembly GCA_025773905.1. Classification (NCBI taxonomy): domain Eukaryota; kingdom Metazoa; phylum Chordata; class Actinopteri; order Osteoglossiformes; family Notopteridae; genus Chitala; species Chitala chitala. The sequence goes on from JABJVR010002209.1 coordinate 7,268, forward strand.
TGGTACAGAGCTGAAGAAGTTGTCTAACACATGATCTTTTACCCTCATTTCATTATATTAACTTATTATTACCCCACCAGTTTCAAGCCAAGATGACAGAGGTCAGAGGTCAATACACTTTTCCCATACAAACTTGGTATTAATAATTCCACAACAGCATTTTTTTGTATTAATACTTAATTGTATGAATGTTGTAATTATATATATACACAGACCTTTGTTGATTCAATTTAATTTCTTAGATACACACACACACACACACACACACACACACACACACACACACACACACACTACACATACATAAATACCTACCTGAATTAAAACAATAGTACTAAAGACAATGCCCTTGGCCACAGAGTAGCAGACTATGACCTCATCTTCTGTGACAAACTACGGCACCCTTAGTGTGGTCAGACACTAAGAAACCACCTGAATTAATTATAATTAAGAAGCAAAAAGTATAAAAATACAAAAAGACATTGGTTTAATATGTCTTACAATAATGTATTTTAATTTATATACACACTATTGTAAACTTCCACGTAATTTAAGATAAAATGTATTTTCATGCAGATAGTATCAGGCTAAAACCGTTCATATGTATGATGCAAACATATGCCTGAACAAACTTCATTTTCTAATTTACCCAATTCATCAAGATCAGCTGGAATTCTCCGTGACCTGCAGCCGTTCCTAAGCCATGAATGATGACTGGTGTTCTCGCCACAGCACAAGAGAAGCATCACAGTCTTCCTTCCCAAGATGCCTGCAGAGGTACCACTTTTGTAGAGACGTCCCTCTGAAACTGTGGGCACACAAGACCCGAGGTTGACGTGGCTCTACTAAAAAACCGAAAACATTTTGCCAACGGAGCCAGAATAGAACGAAGAACACTGTGTTAGGCCCGTGTGGCTAACAATTACGTACATGCTCAAGTTTTTCATCATCAGCGAGGGGGCTCAGGGGAACACAGAGCCAGACCCCTCTCTGAAAATGTGGTGGGAGACTGAATCACTGATCACTGCTGTTCTCAAGTCTTACATGCGTATGGGGGAAGGGAGGGGGGTTATGATATGGGATTAACATGTGATTATGGTGGAGAGTGCTGGAGAACATTACAAGACAGGTGCAGGGTGAGATAGAACCTGAGCACACCTTCAAAGGTTGGTGCTACTCAACACACAAAGCAGGAAATTGTGTTATGTACGCAATGGCTGAAAATGCAGGTATAAGGTTTCATAGAATGTTGACAGGAAGCAGCGGAAGGTTATTAGTAAATACCTGAAAGGAAATGCCCACTTTGGAGGCCCCAGGTCAGTGTCTAAAACTACTGTCAGAGAATCAAGGATGTTCTCTTTTTGGATAAAAAGAAACAAAAAACCCTGATTGCTCTGGGAAATGTTAAGAGACGCTTTCATTCAAAATGTGGAGTAAATAAAGTATGCGGTGTCAGGCAGTGGCCCCCAATCAGCCGCCAACCTCGCGTACTCTGTAGAACGTCTGGCCTTTAAAGAGCACAGGCCGTGTAGCACAACTTCTTGCTTAAGCAGATCTTCAGCTTGCCAGCTCTAGTCTGCAGATGTTCCCTACAAACAGATCCAATTAGGTTAATGGATTCAGAAGCTCAGGCTGTAGAACTCCAGATGTGGCTCTCAGGATTTCGGTACAATCCCCACACTTTGGCTCAGGTAAAGGGTAAACACTTCACCAACCCATTCTAGTGAAAACGCTCACTGGTTGCCATGGCTGCCTCAGTCCCTTGTCTTAAAATGATCCCAGAAGGAAACTGAAGTGCATGGTATGCATTTGCTACTGGAAATGTATGTGAACACCTCCAGGCACTAAAAATAGTACCTTATGTAGGCTGGGAGCGTGATGAAACTCACCTCTGTACACCAAACTCTGCTTCTTCCCTGAATAAAATTAAACTATGTGGCTATTAAAGATCTATTAAAGATCTGTGATGTTAACTTTCGAGGAGCCCTCAGGCTGACAGAAACAGATTGGGCCTGCTCCCTACAGATGGCCCACGCGAACACCCCCTCCACCATTATCGGACACTATGTCTCTCTGGCTTCTCCACAGCAGTCAGAGGTAAGGCAAGACAACACAAAAAGGGGCGTTAACGTAGCATGACATCTCAACTCAGTAGTTAATGGATGCTAAAGAAGCACATGCAGAATTTTGTCTTAAATCCCAGCTCTTGAATGCTCATTACGGAAAGGATGAAATGCCACCAAATATTTTAAAATACAGTTTTCCCATTGAAGGTCATAAAAACAGACTCCAGACCAGTTATTGTGGAACGGCCAGTTTGGCATTGAACAGCACTTGCCCAGTTAATAAAAACGAGATTGGAAAGTAACACACACACCAGTTCGAAACACATTCCACCACCCCTCAAGTAGCCAACAAATGAAGTAAAAAATGTAGTGTACCCATAGTGCTGACTTTACTATGTTGCTGACTATTTTCTTGGTGCAGACCTATACTGTACATTCTTTCACTGTGACAGCAAAGAAACCTTCGATAATGTCACCCTGGGTGTGCGTACAGAAGCTCAGCAGAACTGCAGGTATCTCCACGTGTCCGTTTGGTGTGGTCACTGCCTTTCATCTGGACTGAGGTGAATCACAGCGACATCAGCAAATGATAAAACATGAAGCTAGAGTAGAACTTTTATCAGCATTGCTCTCTAATGCCCCCTAGCGAATCAGAGAATCTGTCATTGATGGGAGGAGCACATGACAGTAATGATAAATGTGTTGTCCTGTAATAAATACTGATACTAAGCTGATACAAACTGACACTGGCAGTGCATAGACACCGTGGGTTATGATTGTCTTCTGATAGTGTAAAACAACTGCTTATCCTTGACACTAATTCACACTCATATTTTGCTCCTTTCTGAAATAAAGGGCTTTTTATTCTTTGTAATGATCCTAAACATCATTTATCTTTGAGGACTTGTTGCATGTAGTTTTCCCTGCAAGTCTCCCTAACTGTGCAGTTTTATCTGAGCTGTTGGCTAGTTGTTATTTCATTTCTGTAATAAAATGTATGATTTCACATAAGATCTTGCCTCGAGTCACTTGGTCTCCACAGCACGAACAAACAGCATGTATCTTCTGGCGTTTAACTTAAAGAAAAACATTCAAATACCACCGATGAAAAACACGGATTTTAGGGGCTCACACATGGACTGTCGGCTGAGATTAGAACCCGTATGCATGTTAGCCATGGCTGTAGAACCACTCCGATGTACTGTGCCATGTAAGGGCAGTGGGAGGAGGCAGGGCTCCACATCTGAGTGATGTCACTACCAATTGTCCCCACACTCAACAATGTGGCCATTGGCCATTGAACAGCGCTCTCTGGTCAGGGTGACAACAACCGTACTGTGCCACTCCGCAGCATACGGAATATCCACCCTTAGTATTCCAAACATTTGCGCATCGCGGCGCGGAGCCTCATGGGACATGTCTGCGAGCACACAGGCTCTCTGTCTCTGTCCCACACACGCACACCCACCGTCCCAATTGTATATTTTAATCTTTTAATGTAGCCGAAGGACCAACATGGGCTCGTGACAGCATGCTTATTGTTCATGATAAATACTGCCTCTGTGACCTCTTCTTCCAGGCAAATAGTCTGATAATTCTGCATGCTATCGTCACGGTAAAAAGGCTAAAACTCCAGCTAAACCTGACAAAACCAACTGCTGCATTTAAACTTAGTTACTAATTAAATTATAATCAAATGTGATAGCAATTATTAATTTTTCCCAAGTTTGATTCTTGGAGTGAAATGCTCAACAGCACCCCAAAGGCAGGTTTCATAAACGTTCACAACTAGGCATGACAAATCCATCCATCCATCAATCCATCCATTATCCTTTGCAGGGTTGACGGTGACCTCAAGCCTGTCCCAGGCAGCTCAGGGGTGTGGCAGGATACACCCTGGCCAGGGGGCCAAGCCCTGGCAGGGTGATAGGCAGGGCCAAGGGGCCAAGGGTTGCAGTTTCAACCTGCAAACTCCTGTCTACACACCACTCAACATCTCAACAATGGTAGTCAAATTCTCAACAATACATTCAAAGGCAAATTAGACAGTTGTTTTAGAGCAGGGCTGGGCAATCGTGGTCCTAGGGGGCCGCGGTGGGTAATCATGGTCCTGGGGGGCCGCAGTGGGTTTTTGTTTCAGCCAATTAATTCAGTTTAATTTGAATACAATCTTAGATATCAATTATATCATTATGTAGCTTCATTCTTGATCTTCATCTTTCTCTGCTCAGTTGTCTTAATTTATGGAGGAAATAAGTTACACAGAACAAACGTAAGAGATCAGTCAGGCATTGTCTTAACCGCTCAGTCCCGGTGAGGGTCGCGGGAAGCCTGGAGCCCATCCCAGAGCACATAGGGCACAGGGCAGGGGGCCACCCCACCACAGGGTGCACACACACACCAACCTAACCTGCGTGTTTTTGGACTGTGGGAGAAAACTGGAGCACCCAGAGAAAATCCACCAAGCACAGGGAGAACATGCAAACTCCACACACACACAGACCCGAAGCAGGAATCGAACCCCAGGCCCGGAGGTATGAGGCAACAGCACTAGCCACCTACAACATAAGAGGTGCCCATGACAAAGAATGCATAATCAGGAGCAGTGACTTAATTATTCACAAGAAATGGCTTAAAATATACCATAACTGTTACACATTAAGTAGCAATATCAGTAAGTATGCCATGCTTTTTAATTCTTAATAAAAATTAATAAAGCTTGGTGAGAATTTCGGGATTGACCCAGTAATGATGCGAAAAATGTCAATGGTGTTTATTTGACATTAAGGTTCAATTAAAAGCAAAAATTGGCTAAAGCAAAAACCCGCAGCCACTGTGGCCCCCCCAGGGCCGTGACTGCCCACCCCTGTTTTAGAATAATATCCGTGTCTCATCTTCCATTCCAATCTGTCTTTTGACATGCAAGTCCATTTCTTAAATCATTTTGTTTAAATTCTCATCGTGACCATAATTTAGATATTGGACAATCAAAACAAAACACGACAGCAAAAATAAGAGTGTCAAAGGCTGCTTAGACAAAGGTATTTGGCAAATTACAAAACAAGAAGCTTTGTGCAGAACAGGGACATAGGCTGAAAAGGCACCTGAAGCTCACTTGGGGCAAATGCCTAAGAAGAGAATGCATCTGGAAGAATTCCACAAAATCGAGTGATGTCACTACCAAGTTGCCTTGTGTGCAACAATGTCTCCTTCAACCATTCGGGACCGTCTCCATGGCAACGAGACAATTGGACCACTGTCCTGCCCAAAGAGCCACTGCGCTTGTGGGCAGATTGTCCATTTAGAGGACACATGGAATCTATCCTCGGGCTTCTGTGCGAGGGAGTTTCAGTGGTCGGCAAATGAAGCGCAGAACAGAAGGATTCTGCTGCCCTCGCACAGGGATCGGACCCTCGGGTTAATGCCAGAGCGTGGTTTAACCTGAAGTGCAGTACCAGTAACAGCTGCAGCAGGAGAAAAGATCTGACAACGGCGAGCGTGCGCTGCTATCGCCATGGGCAACACCAGCATCACAGAGGGAAAAACTGCCATCTCCATGGGGGACTCCTCCCTGACGAGGGACAAGACCACCATATCAATGGGAGCCACTACCATCAAAAGGGGCAGAACAACCTCCTCCATGGGCAAGTCTAGCTTCACCAGGGGCAAGACAACCACCTCTTTGGGAAAAGCCACCATCACAAGGGGCACAACTACATTTTCTCTCGGGAAACCCCGCGGCTCCAAGCGCTAGGTGCGCCCTTTCAGGGGGTCGAATGTGTCATCGATGTGATCAAAGCTGCAGGGACTCAACAACAACTCAACAACAAGACGACCAGAAAAGACAATGAAGCTCAATGTTATCTAATCTGGGTTTGTCACAAATGACTTATAATGGTGTTAAATGGTCTGGATCCTTTGCTTTGATTATCAGAGTACACAAAGTACCAGGTCAGTAACATCATCTTCTCCAGAACAACTCAGGAGGCACTTGCTGTAATGTACAGACCTACGCTTGAGATATGAAACAACAGTACCCCAGTTTGAACAAAATAAAGGAATAACCGGTGCTGTGAGTTTGGAGGCCAGGCTACATACCTTAACTGTTCAGCACAGCTTGTGAAAGTAAACATTTTCCTGTCTTTTCTAACTGACACGCGCTTGTTGAAGATAGCCATACTTGCATCGTTAATTTCCACGTTTACTGTCAAGAGACCCCAAAACAAGGACGTTAAACTTTACCACTTAAAATCCAGAAGGGCGCAGAAAGTTCATCAGCCTCTAAAAGAATAAGGGAGCAGTGGCTAATTAAAATTAAAATGAAGAAAAAAAAATACCATAAGGAATACATCCGTAAATGCCACGCCTTTTCTGCCCAGACGGAAGCTCACTTTTACCTGAACGATGGAATACAACAGTCCTACAAAACAAACATTTCTACCAAATCTTCACAACCAACAAGGCACATATACCTCAGTCTGCTACCTTTTTCCTACAGGTATACTTTCTGTCCAGGTGCTTAAACATCACAGTGAATTAGAGGGCATTCAGATGCCTGAGAAACAAGTACAGAACAGAGTTGGGCCTACGCTGGTTCTGAAACCAAACAGCATCTCCGAGTAACGATTACACTCTCCACTGGCACTGATAAAATCGTTCTGTAATAAGCAGCCAAAAAAGAAGCAACGTGTGACTAACAATGTGAAATGTGCTGCATGTTGTTCACGTGTCAGTAATGTGTTCATAAACATATTCTTGTTTAAATGTATGTCTTGTGGCATAGAGTAATGATCTATAACTCTGACAGTGATTCCTTTAAACCCGTGACCGAGTCGTGTGTAAGGCTGATCATGTATGTTTGCTTAAACTGCTACAAGACAAACAGTTTGATTAATGTTAATCTATTTTAAAAGGTGCTATGATAATTACGCTTGTATACTGTATGTAAGTAGATAATGCAGAACTTAAATACATTTGAAAAATGGAAGTGAAAAACAAAAAAGACCATTAAATTTCTTCAATAACTGCAATATGTAAACTACGCATGCCTCGTCCCGCGTGGTAAGGCGTCCTGATTTACCACATATGAATAAAATTAATAAACAGGTGCCAAGGGTCATCACAGAAGCAAAACACATACGTCTGTGACCTTCTAAGATTACTGCTTGTAAAAATGATTATTTGAAGAACAATACTGCAAAGTTAAATTACGTCACTCAAGTTGTCTCATACGCAACAATGTCTCTTTCATCTGTTCAGCAATTACAGAGAGATTTGGACAACTTGTTGACTGTCTCTCCCACAGTCCACTTACTGTCTCGGCACAGTCTGTACAGAAACCATAGAAATGTGACCCAGACAAATTCGATGAAACAATAAATGTTGAAATAATGTTGAGTCAGCACAATGTTCTTTGTTAAAGACATCTATAAAGATTCTCAGTCGTCCAGGTGAGGTTATCTGGAAGTTAACTCATGTCGACTGGACTTTTTTGAAATCCAGTTGACATGACTGAACTTCCACATTTGTTAAAGATACTTTAAGGTATGATATAATTCACATGTTCCTGAAACTGATCACAATAAAACAATAAAGTCTTCACTCAGTTTAAATACAATTATTACACCTGAATATCCAGTGTGTTTTTATTCATTGTGCTGTGTTACTCCGCTTACATCTTATCGGATAAGGCTTTTAATATATGATTATATATAAAACTAACACAGTGTCTGAGATTATTTGTTTCATGTCTGACATCAAGAGAAAACGGATCTTATAAACAGGAATGTCGTTCAATTATTTTGGTCACACTGAAACAGGAATGTCGTTCAATTATTTTGGTCACACTGACGCGTTATCGTAACCGGGCCAAGCCCGGGACAAGGCCCTCTGTGAATACCGGAATAAACACGCGTGGGAAAAAAGTGCGCGCGAGTTGCATAGCGCGCCGCGCATTCGTGGGACGTCAATGGGCATAATGCACGGAGGAGAGGGGAAACGTTGCATGAACGTTTTATTTGCCATTGTTTCTGATAATGTAATAAATGTTTTAACATCTCGAGTGTTTCTATAAATATCTCAGACCGTCAAAACATCTGGCTTGGAACATGCATTCATTCGCGTTATATGAATGCGTTATATCACCTGGATTTTTATAAAATAATTTCATTCCCTCATAATGAATGTTCGTCGTGATCGTGCTCAGGCCAAATAAATAACACGTGAAATAATCGCAATACGTTTTCCTACGCAGTTACATTATTTCACTCAAATTTCTCCAGGATCATATACGCCGTAAGACAGTTTACCCACAGTGAAACGCACAGCAGATAAATAAGAGCGATTTCTGAAGTTATTACGCTACAACGGGCGAATACATATCTTTAACATTTTTTAGATACATGTTTGTATATCTATCTGCAGCCTAAGCATAGAGAATGCTTGACAGCGATGTTATTGTAAATGATCTGGCACCATGACCAGTACCTGCACACCGTGATGAGGTTTTTACGCTCCACCGCAATGCTCCGATAAGACGCCTTTTTCGATGACAGACCCATGGCCATCGCAGGGTGGAAACAGCGCGATTCCATTCGAGCCCCCACTATGCCAGAGCAGCGAAACCCCTCCCTCGTAAGGACGCAAAACTGCAACTGCTCTTTGGCAGATTCCGAAAGGAGGAAGGATGACGCCACAGATGATGGCACAGGATGCAGGTACCCGGTCCGTCAGTGTAGATCTAGGTGTGCATCAGTGGCGTTGGGCTCAGCTGTTTCCTGCACCCACATATACTTCGTCTGCACCCCACCGGTCACGAGACTGAGTTCACTTGTGCACAAAGTAAGGTGTTGTTTTGTTCATGACGCAGAGATGCTGTATGGGAGCTGGTGTCCAGAGGGGTAAAAACTTAATTTGACTTGTGCAATATATATATATATATATATATGACACGATAAAAGTCCATAAAAATAATACATTTTACATACAAAAAGTGTTTACCATAAACGGATTCTTAAAACTTAGTATACCATTACAGGCGTTGATTTACTCCATCTTAATAATTATATAAAATTAAATTTACCTTTATTTTTGTACACAGCCTTTCACAGTATTTACGAAATGAAACAATAATGAGTGAATTACAATTATCTGGAATCAGAAATACAAGTGTGCAGATGGTATCGTAAATACAGTACTATGGATTCACATTCTGATTTGTCAACGTGTATGTGTAAATATATAGATGGACATAAGGGATATTTCGCATTGCAATATATTTATAAGGGCGTAACACACTCAGTTTATTGCAAAAGCTGTTGTTTACTCACAAACGCATGACGATGCAATTAGGCGCAATAGGTTTCCAGGACCGTTCACAACCTGAGGCAGATTGTCCGACGCTGAGGCAGGAGAGTATTTTGTCTTGCCCAGCAATTTGCATGGAAATTAAAAACGGATAAAATTTTAAGGTATAGACCCCATTTTTAAATGGGAGGTGTACATCCTGGAAATACAAATCCAAACAGTGGCAACCTTGAGTGTAATTAGCATATGGTCCAACAAAAAGCATTTCATTACACAGTTTGGCTTTAAATTAAAAATACATTTAACTACATAAATTAAGTTATTTGTCTTGATCAACATCACATGTCTGTTGAAAAGCAGAGTGCTTCTGCATACATTGTGATGTTATGGACTGGTGCAAACACCCGTAAAAGCAGTTTGGGGGCGTTCTCATGCGCCGTCGCCAGGGGGCGCTGTGATATTTTCGGACTATTTATTTTAGCGGTTTGTTGTGAAGTGACGGAAAACATGGCGGAGTCGCAGGAGCCCAAATCTACTTGCACGTTTCTTTTTAAAAAATCAAGCAAAAAGTTCTCCGCTCGTAAAAGGAAAGCCAGCGACAGCGATAAAGGCAAGTTACTGAACTCACCTGAAGTTTAACTCAACATAAACCATAAGGATAATAAGTGTAACATTAAACATAGAGTTAATAAAAAAATAAATATTAAATATTTTTCCACTATAAAACAGTCGCTGAAATTTTGTTGACAGGTTTATCCACGTTTTAGTAAGGACTTGGTTGTTACATATTGCAGTGAACACCGACTTAAGTAAATATGCATCTGTAGATGCACGTCATGGGAATGTATAAGAATTTTTTTATGTCGTATATGCACGGCAAGAAAGGTTCGTTTGGGCGTCCGGGATTTACATGTGCTGGTTTAATGTATATTTTCACAGTCAGGCTACGATCTATAACTAGTCACGTTGTTGTCGTCGTTCCTCGTAGACAGCAACAGCGATGAAGGCACCAACACGGTGGTTAGAAGACAGAAGAAGGTCAGCGGTTCCAATCCGATGATCCAGAAGGTATTCAGGACCACGAATACTGGAAACCTACATCTTAGCACCAAAACACATGATATCAGTCTATACGTATGCATATA
>JABJVR010002210.1:0-17782 GCA_025773905.1 Chitala chitala
CCCCCCCCCCCCCCCCCCCCCCCCCCCCCCCCCCCCCCCCCCCCCCCCCCCCCCCCCCCCCCCCCCCCCCCCGCCACATGTTTTGCGGCAGACGTTCGCCCGTGCGCATAAACTCTGTACTGCGACATCAGGGAACACGGACGCGGCGGAGCTCATGTGATGGAGGTGCGCGTGACGCTTTTCTGGCTGCTGGTGCTCCTGATGACGTAGGTGGAGGAGTTGCTCCTCCGGCTGGAGTCCCGCTCGCAGCTGCACCGCGGCGACTTCAGGTAGCGGGTGGAGCAGCAGAGGAAGCGCTGCCGCAGGTCCTGGAAGAGGTGTCCTGCAAAGAACATGTAGATCCAAGGGTTGCAGCAGCTGTTCAGGCTGGCCAGCAGCATGGAGATGATGAAAGGCATCGCTGGAAGGGGGGGGGGGGGTATTAAAACAAAAAACATTACTCTATTGCTTCAGAGTTACGTTTATTGTGTAAGAAGTAAGAACTTAAAGTCCTTTTACAGGTTCAGTGAGACCCCATGAGACAAATAATGCTACCATGTTTTCTACTAAGTTCACAGGTTTTGTTGTAAGGGGTAAAATCTCTTTTCTGGAAGCTGTAATTTTCACATATGGCCACTAACACCGTTTACCAGTAAACTTCACAGAAAATTACGATGACATGCTGTGATTACATGGGCAGTATTATTTTACTGGTTTAATTCAGAAACCAATGATGTGCTTTATCACCAGAAACTACTATTGTTATGCTCCGAAAGTTTCCCACTAATGGCCGAGGTTTTATTCACACCTTGGTTCCCAACCTTGGAGTCCCACGTGAGGTTGCCAGACAGAATCATGAGAAAAATTACAAAAACATTTTTTTTATTATTTTGTAAATATACATTCAAGTTATACAAGTCACAGACAAGAGGCTAAGACGTTCTGTCATATATACATCATTTTCAACATTACATCTTAAAGAAGAAGGAATCGTCCACATATTCAAACAACGGGATGCAAAAAATAAATAAAATCAGACACCAAAATGGGGTCATGAACCAAGATATGGTTGGGAAATTCTTTATAAACATGTCAGAGATCAGACAGGGTTTGCTGGTGTTTTTTTTTCTGGAATATTCCACTGGAATTTCCAGAATATGCAAGCCTGGCAAAATGTCCTGAAGTGCCATTATCTGGAATTTTTGTAAATATGAGAAATGTCATATTGTTTATGAGTTATATTGTCACTACGTAATTTAATGTTGACTGAGACTGCACTAGAGTTCACTGCTTAAAGGTGTCACCAACTGTCTAATTGAATATGTACAGCTGTGCTTAACAAGGGTCAACTGTATTTAAAAAGTGGACAAGAAGGTGAGATGAATATTCCAAAAAAGTTCCAGAAAATGCCGGAATTTTCCAAGCCCTGAAATCAAAGCGACGGAGCGGGTATTGCCGATATGCATCCTACCCACAATCTGGGGTCAACGCAGTCACACAACACTTTCACTCTCAGTCTAGGAAGGAGCCGTTTACAACTTTTAGATGCCTTGAGTGAAAAGCCATGACAAACTCTCTTCAGATGAGAAGAGTTCAGTTGCTTCTAAATTGTACCTTTTCCTATGTCCCATTAAACTCTTTGTCAGTGCTCTGCTGTTGTCCTCCAACTGTTGCACATGCCCTTTGGTTAACGTTACATAAACCTAAATCATTTCTAACAAAGGCAGTAACATCACCAAAATATTTACGACATCAAAATGGCCTGATGGATAGAGTCTGCCAGGTTGGAAGAGGCTTTGAGCGCACAGCTGTGTACTTGGGTCCACTTAAGTGTGTACTTGGGTCCACTTAAGTGTGTACTTGGGTCCACTTGTACCACTTGTAAATGTGAACCACATGTAAACATTGGCAGTGAAAGGTGAGGAAAGTGTCAGGATATCGATCAGTGTAAGCAGGTTGGCTGAAGCACTGCAAACGGTTTAGAATGGCTCTCCTGTCTCTCCTCTTACTTTGTTAATACCCTAGATTTGTTAGGTATTACCGGTTAATGAAACATGACGCATGACATTTACGGTCATGCAATCCACTCTTGAAGTATGACATTTGGACTCTCTGTTTGTTAAGGGTACCTTCGGGTGTAAATCTGTTCATTTGCCAAGATTAGGAAAAGTGCAGCATTTCCGTTAAACGCTTCCCCTTGTTTGACAGAACAGAATTTTGAAATAAATCTTGGATTTGAACATGGAGTTATTAACCTGGCAGGTTCTACACACCTCCTCTAACACTGAAAAATTAATCTGAATGAAATTAAGTCAAACCAAATGCAATTACAAATAGAGCAGCGTTACAAAAATGATCAAATCATATGTCAAAAAGCTAAAGTTTTTTAAAAAAGTGAAAAAAATAAGATGTGCAAAATAAAAACTGACAAAGATGTTCAACGAATTGTTTAAAAAAATCAATATACTACCAAGTTAAATGTGTGGCATTGAAACTCTATATAGAAATAATGGGTTAAACAACTTTGCAAAGACTGTCTCCTGGCAAAGGCTATCTCTTGTCCTTTCACACAAAAAGGTTAAACAGCGGACAAATGACAGAAAGAATTCAGTCCAATCCTTCTCCAGCTTGAATAAATCTCCTTAATGACCAGGCATTATGCAGACAAATAGGAATAAAGCCTCTTTGGCAATTAAGCTGTAGCAGATCATCACAACACGAGAAATTAGGTAAAAAAAAATGAGACATTTGTAAAAATTATAGTGCAAAATCTTATGTAAACAGCAGAAGAGGTCATAAACATGTCTCCTCTGCCAAACGTATTTATATAAGTGCAGAAGATGGCATCTCTCACTGTGGACCCTCACCTGGTTCTTACATGGACCTGCCAAGCAGACCTACCCTGAGAATATATCACATGACATTTTAAATTGAGCTCCTGCACAAAATGAATGCAGCCCTGGTTGGGTACCTCACTGTCAGGGTCAACGCTGATTCCTCTGCTAAGTGTTGATGCTGCAGCATTGTACCACAAGCCCTGTAGAGGTAAATACTTTGCACAGTTGTAGCAAACTTCAGTTGTCCATTTACATAATTTATGTCTACAATCAATATCTTACACTAGTCATTTCTATCCACATTATCTTAACTAGCTCTTGGGTTAGAACACCTTTCAAACACAATGTTAGGTTATGTCAAGGAGTATCACAGAAAGAGAGAAACCCTAGAATGTGGGAGTTAAAAATAATTCTAAACTGCCGTATTAGTGTACTGACTGCTAGCGGCTGCTAATAGTCAGAGCTGTAGCATGAGCATGCTGGCTAGCAACCATTCACCACAGTGAGGAGAACCGGCAGTCGGAGATTCACCTGTGTGGGTCTCGAGATAAAAATAACCAAGAGCAATGAAAGGAACAGACTATAGAACAATGTCATCTGTCACGACCTCCTGTGACTGGGTGTGAGCATGACCCATTTGCTGCCTGCCCTGGCTCAGATGGGGCTCCTCAGGAGCCAAGAAGGACCCCTATAAATTCCAAATAGGACCCATCCCCTGTGTTCAGTCATCACCAACCTCTGAGCTGAACACTTGGCCTTGGATCTTCATCTTGCGATTTTGTACCTGTGCTTGATCCTTTTTTGGTAATCTGTCCTTGCACTTTTTGTTATTAAACTGTACCCTTTCGCCTACATTTGCGTCTTACTCCTCTTGGACCCTAACATTATCACACTGATGCCTCGTTAGAGGGAGGTGTGCGGGCTCTTCAGTACACCTATAACAGGGGGGACAGCCACCATCCAGACCTCACTTATCCTGCAGTTGATGACTTTTCGCCTCAGGACCCTAATGAGTGCCACAACAGGGCTCTCATGTTCCACACGCGTTAGTGCATAGTGCATACACAGGTACTGTACAGACACATGAATCCTTCAATAAGGCCAATGCCTGACAGTCTAACAACCAGGGCCTGCCTAGATACACAAAGAGCCATGAGAGTGGAAGAGATCATGAACTACATACACCATGATGATAGATCTTCACAGACGCCAAAGCCAACTTTACACTCCCTGTTTCCATTTAACGCCACCTTACCCCCTAGTATTTGGAGAGGAGTTAACTGTCCCTCCCAGTAGCCATGCATCCTGGGTATTTTAATCATATGATGGATCAGATGCCATAAATACAATGCCCCCCCATACCTCCATTGCCTGGAACCTATCCTAGGCAGCCTAGGGTGAAAGCAAAGGTACACGCTGGTCAGGCTGCCAATCCATTTCAGATGTGAAAGACATGGTTGTGTTTTAAATTATGCCGTCATATGTACTAACAATATTTAGATTTTAAAATTATGATTACTGTTGAAACCACTGAAGAAACTAGCTCATATAGTTACTTGAAAATTTGGATATAAAAAAATTTAAACTACATTGATAAATGTAAAAACATTTTTCAGTAAATACAGTTAATAAAACATCGGTTTATTCTGTAGTTATTTTAATGGCTTTTAGAGACCTAACAGGTTGTTCTGGGAAGCAAACTTTCCTCCTGACCTGACCATAGCATTTTACTATAGATCCAAACACCTACGTCGTGTCCTCTATCCGGCAGACATTGGCCTAAAATGTGAAAATGTCCGGCTTTCATCAATCACTGACTTGGCCGTGTTGTTGGCTGTAATTGCACGCCATCATCTCTATGCTCTAATTGTAAAGAGCAAATCTGAGGCTCGAGCAGCTCAATATATTTGTGTTCTTTGTCCTCCTTTTTGACCTTCAGTGTCCTCCTTTTTGACCTTTGGTGTCCTCCTTTGGACATGCAGTTATCTGGTAACCCTATGCATGCTGTTCATGCGATACAGCCTAATATTTGAGAATAAATAACTTCACTTTGTTTCTCTGAGGTCCTGTTCACTTCTATAACGGGATTGTATAACAGGATTGGATGCCGCAGTAATAAATGCAGCGAGCTGAAGTGAAAGGCGGAGGGCCGATTGAGCAGGCCTTGCAGGTGCACTGTGTACCAGAGATGCACAGAGCTCTTGGTATGGGTAAAGAATGTAGCCGACGATGCTGCTTAATTGGTTCCATACATACATAAATGCACACACGCACACTTCATCATGATTTAGCAAAGTGTAGATTAAAGTTATCATGGCTACATAATACATGCATTACATTTGTTTGTATAGCTATATATGCACCACACTGTTCGGTATATAACCGAACTGTGTCCACTGCACAGTACAACATAGCGAAAAACTTTTCAGACTCACTTGTCTAAAGCTATCCGTGGTTTGGGGCTCCAATATGGCAGGGGTTCTCAATCACGTTTCTAGAGGCCCCGGTAGGTGCACATTTTTCTTCCAAGCAATTAATTCATTTCAATTTCACCACTATCTTTATCAATTACATAATTTCTTCTCTGCGTTCTACGTGATCACTTGCACGTGTCTGCACTTAGCTTATAAAGTATTGAGAGAAAATAAGAGTTACAAAAATTAAGTTAAATGTGAGACTCTTGTGCTTTAAGATCTATAACAAAAAACAGAAATCACACATTACAATGTCCCTCTAATTGCAGAATCAGAGCAAGAAATGTCTGGACAATTAGGCTTGGTGTTTAATTCAAACCAGAAATCATTATTTGTATTCAAATTGTAATAATTAAAAAACAACACAAACAGGTGTCAATGACGAAGAATGCCTAATCATGAGCAGTGATTTAAAGCATAATTAACAAGAAATGGATTAAAAGATAAAAAATACAATAATTAAAAAATTAAGACGCAACATCAGTAAGACTTCATCATTTTAAAATTATTATTAAAAATGAATAAAGTGTGTTGATAATTTCTGGATTAACACAGTGATTAGGGAAAAAGTCAATAATGGTTAATTGTTTTAAAATTCAATTAAAGCACAAATGCCCCTTAAACAAAAACCTGCGGCCACCGAGGTCCTCCAGGACCGTGACTGAGTACCCTGCAATACGTCACTACTTCTGTAATCTGCAATCTGTACATTCAAACGTGTTCAAAAACACCAGATACAAAAGTGTACTTTTGTCATGCGCTCTTGATGAAAAGTGAAGTTATTCCCATTTAAAATGCTTTGTTTATGTTGATTGCGACACACGTGGTAATCTGGTGTATTATTTCGGATGCAAAGAAGGGATTTTCGGGTGTTTGAGGGTCGTAATACAGTCTACCTATAAGTATACAACATATACTGTCATATGCATCTTTTTTGTTTGTCATAGGTGGCTATGCGGAATGAGCGTTTCCAATAACAACAACAGCGTGAATAGTCTGAACCGAAATAATATGATGTAAATCGGTAAAACCTGGAAATCACCAGGCGTGAGAATGAGTCTGTTTAAAAAAAACGATTATTGTGAAAATATATAAAGTTCCCTCTCTGTCGAAGGGCTCTACCAACCTTCCCTGGGCGCACCGGCGTCCCACGCTGACCACATCTGCACAAAGAAGAAGGGCGTCCAGCAGACCACGTAAGCGAGGACGATTACGAAGGTCATTTTGACAGTCGTGATCTTAGCTTTGGAAATCAACTTGACGCTGCTCACTCTCGAAAGCGCAGACGACTTGGAGTATTTCGGGGTGAGACTAATGCACTGGTGTCTTTTGGTTTTAAGTTTGAAGTTCTGCCATATTCTAAAGCTTATCAGACCGTAGCAGATGCTGAGTATAGTCACGGGTACCACGTAGATGGTGAAACTTATCCACGTCACGTACGCTTTGGTGCCCCAAGGTTGCACGAAATCCCCCCAGCAGTCAAACACTCCGGGTCCAACCTCCTTCAGAGAGAAGATGTACACCTGAGGAGTGCTGAACAGCAAACTTAGTGCCCAGGAGGAAATCACATAAAAGTGGTCCTTTCTTTTGTGCAGAGATCGCAGTGGCTGGCAAATCGCTAAGCACCTGTCTATGGACATTAAAACGAGCATATAGGTGGAGGCAAACATCCCAACAACCTGAAGGTATTTCACCAGCCGGCAAAGTATGTCTGGTCCATAAAAGCGAAATGTTATGTCCCAGATGAGCTGCGGAAGGACCTGGAAGATGGCCACAACCAAATCCGCGATGCTGAGATGCTTCATGAAGTAGTGCATCCGAGATTGGCTGAGTTTGGTGGTGTGCAATGCCAGCAGGACGCACAGGTTGCCGGCCAGGGCTAGAAGCAGTATGAGGGCAAGAACTGTCACCTCCACCTTGGCGACTTCTTCATTGCGCTTCAACGGGTTCTCCGTCTGGTTGCCTCTGGTCGCGTTAAGAAGACTCAAGTTCCTTAACGAGTCATTAAATGCCCAAAATTCCTGTTCGGTATAAACAGCCTCCATTGCATTGAAACCTCTCTTTAATGCCAAGGTGATCCGTGCGCCGTTACTTCAGACGTGGTTTTCATCAGCATCACACATTGGTAAGTTTTAAAAAGGCGACCCCCTTTTTTTCTTTTTCATCTAGCTGAGGTGTCCAGTGAAAGCATTCGAGGAAATTTTCCGGTCCAAATGTCAGATGCTTCTTCAAGGAAACGTTGATCCTTTTCCCAGTTCAGACATAAAATCTTTGGAGAACGAAAGAGGAAAATTGTATTATTGGGAAACCTGGTTTAGTTTCAGGCTATATGTTACCTTGGCAGGTGTAAATCACTGGGAAAATAAGCAAAAATAAATAAATAAAAATAAAAAACGGTGTTAAATTACATTCTCCAACAAAATCCAATAAAGCGTTAACAAACGCGTTCATAAAATTTAAATTGATATAGATATGTTTTTATTAAACCATACCTGGTTTGTGGCACAGTCAAATAAAATCCAGAAAAAAATTTAAACAACTTTACATAGACTCGTTAATCTCGTTTCAGCCATAAATGATGGCATGTAAATTGAACTCCGACTCTCCGCTAGATTTGTATGAGGCAGACGTCCGGGAAATAAACCTTCTTTCTGGCCGAGCCCGTAATAATTGGCCAGCATCCTGATATTTATACCGCTCTTATCGCAGACGGACTGCGACTGAGCCGTTGTACTGACCACAAGGTGGCGCTCTGCACCTCACAAAGGGCGCTACAGCCATCAGCGCAAGAACGGGACCCTGTATTGATTCCAATACTGATCTCCTGTCCTGCTAAATTAAATACCCACTCGCAAGATATTAAATTAACACTTACAAATTTGAAATGTATTTTAAGTGTGTTTAAGATACATTTGTGGCCTTAAAACACTCCGTGGACAGAGAAATTTTACTAACAACACTTATTCAGTACATATTCACAATATAATACCGTCTATCGTTATCATTGCGTGCCTTCAGTGGTGTTCGTGGGAATTTAGTTACAGCGCGATGGGTGTGCAGTTTGCATGGTCTTTCCGTGTTCCATGTGGGTTCGTCTGCTCCCTTTGTTATCCTCCTCTTTCAATCTGGAACAAAGACATGCACTTGTATTGATGCATTTAACGCTTCGCTGTATGGCAGCACCGGCTCACAAGCTGGTTGTTCGCGGTGTGACGTTAATTTCACCTGAGGCTTCCTTTACGGCTCACGCACAGCCATCCGGTGGCAGGAGAAAAAAAAAAAAACAACCACAATATACAAAATTAGTCAGTCCATTCTGAAATCCTAAAATCAGCCTGTATGTCTCAATTTTTATCGTCCCTTTAAAGGTGCACTTCAGCATCCGGAAATGACGGAATTATGGAATACTCATAACCTTCTCATTTGGTCAGGTATATGTACACCTGAAATACCTGAGATCTATATTAGCTACATATATTTAGTAAATAAGGCTTTAGAAATTAAAATTACCCAGGCTTTTCAGTTTCAGGCTTTGGGTATAACACATCTGCCTGGTCACTTTACGACTGGAATAATGTTTTGGTGGTAAAATAAAACAATGATTAATTGATTAAGTAATCAAAATGCATCAGAGCAGCTGCCTGTAATCTCCTGGTATCACAGACACAGCTTTTAGTTTTTACAGTAAAGCAGTAAGTCAGAAAGGGCAGAACAGACCCAGACGACAGACACACTCAGACACCTCATTGCATTTACATCTGGTTTATGTTCCAGTGAATTACTTTCTGTTGCAATTACCACAGTTACAGTCCTGAAACATCACAGAACAGAAGCCCTGGAACACAACCCTGGATGCATGGCACGAAATGTAACAGTGCCTAAATACTACTGAACAATTCTGTGTTACTAGACATCTGAGAACAAACACTGGTAAACACCATTAAATATTGTTTTGCAAACATAAAGCAGAATATGGCAAAATTTTAACAGAACAACCTACCAACAATCACTCGGAAGTGACTGGCCCCTTCTTTGACACTGAATTAAGCATCAGTGCACAGTGGTATAAGATGATGGCACTCACTTTTTTCTTAAAGGTTAATCTATCTATTGTTGCAAATTAGCAAGTAAGAAAAATGATTTTGTTGCTGCATTAGTTACCATCAACTTGAATTGTCTTGGGAATTAAATGCCGGTTCACTTTTACAGTGAATCCAAACCTACGTTCCTCAATCTACAGGTAACATATACCCAGTTAGTGAGAATGTATGTTGGTGCTAACAGAACACCACCAACAGTACCTTCTGAACTGCTACCTAGCATACAGCATACATCAAAAAATCTGTGCATCAACACTCAAAAATACAACAGAACGAGCTTCACACGCTGCTTGAGTTCTTGTCTCTAAAAGGGGCTTTTCTTCCCCCTCAGGACACTTTCACAAAAATATGAACATGCTGATTCCAGCTCGTTAGCAGCTGGGGTACCATCAAGCCCACAATTAGCCTCTCTGCACAGCAAGCCCTTGAGCTTAGCGAATACGGGAATCCAGGCAGGGGGGGTCTGCATCACTGTTGTTTACACCCACGCTCAGATGTGTCTTCAAAATGTCCTTTCCCTCCCCAGCTCCAAAACCAGCTCTGGCTCTCTGCAGGCCTTTTTTCTAGCCAATACAACCCTGCATGGGGACAACAGGTTTCAGAACTGTTATCTAGAAAGAAAATCGTCTTAAGTAAATGGCTTGTGAGAAGGAAGGGATTCTTCAAGCATTCAGAACATCCAGAAAGCATTTACTTGGCTGAAAGAAGGAGCAAAGGGAACACATTTTTTGTGGGACATTTTAATTTAATTTCCAGTCTGCCTGGCAACATCACTTCGTTATTAGTTCTGTGATCAGTGCAGAGTGAGCTCTGCATAGTGTGAGAGATCTCTACATAAATGATTTATATGTTAATTTGACAGTTTGATTTGTAAGTAAGAGAAGGTATTTCCTGCTATAAATGCTCCTGAAGGCAGTTTGTAAGGGTGCAAGGAATCCACACGTCTCCAGCAGGTGCTGTGATTGCGTGTTCTTTGTTCAGTACAAATACAGGTTTTCACTCGTTGGAATCTATAGCTCTTGTGTCATGTTAACCTGCATACATGGGACTTCCAACGGTGTGGTACATGGGTTTTTGCTGAGCATTTTGTTTCCAAAAAAAGAGTAAAATCCCATGTAACTGTTTACGCACTACAATGAGGTTCTCCTTCACTGATCAATGAAGTAAACAGAAGTAACCACAATTGAGCTTTCAATTTAACTTTTATTCTTAAAAAGGAATTTGTATGTGTACTGTACTTTTAATGCTCAGAAAAGGAAGGAAACATCGCTGACGTTTGCTAAAGGAAGGACACGTTCTGATGAAGTACACTAATGTAAGGGCATCTTCTCATGATGTACACTCATGCAAGGGCAAGTTCTCATGATGTACACTAAAGGGAAGGTACAATGGATGCTGAAGGAAGGACACAGTCTGGAAATGTAGACTGCAGCAAAAATATGCAACAAGCTTTAATCCCACTGAAGAAAGTTATGCTAACGGCCCAGAGGAACATTCTTTTTGTGTCGTGCCCCATATGTGGAAGCCCTAGCGTGCTATTGGTTGGACACAAAGACAGCAGCAAGAGAAACAAGGGGGAGGTGAATTCATGGGGGATTTGTTTTTAGCTACAGTAATGCCAGGAAATTGAGTTTTTCAGAGATTTAAGATAATAGCCCTGAAAATTGCCCAATTGATATCCAAATGTCAGAACACTCATTAATATACATGGGCTGCTGATGTGGGATAGAGGCACTGACATGATGTTTGCCAACGAATTCTCGGTTCAGATCCAAAGTTCCGACTTCCGTTCACATGCCGACACTTCATTATCAGGGACAGAGAGAGAACCCTCCCCGAGTACATTGGTTCCACAGAGTTCTCCCCGTTTCTGATCATTCTAATGCAGCGTGTCGTGTCTTAAGCATCAAAAGCACAACCTGTATTTTCAGACATGACCTTTTTTCCAGTTTGACAATGAGTCTTTTATGCCAAGATTAAAATGAGATCATTTTTTAGTGACATAGTATTTTAATTCATTATGTGTTTTCAATTAATGTTAGAATGATTGTTTAAAATTACATAGAAGCAAATCTCCAAAGACATTCTCAAAAAATGTATAATTGACTGTCTGCTAAGTCTACAGTGAGAAAAGTCCATGGCAGCAGACAGATCAAACTGAGGAGATGGATGAAGCAGCTGTAAGATGGCAGTCTGCTCATACTGACGTGGAGAGCTGGGCAGACCCCCTCCCCACACACACACACACACACACTTTAGGTCACCAATACCCATGTTATTGCATGACTTACAATGACGCTGGGAACTGTAACTGGATAGTAAATGTCAGGTAGTGGATGAAGTGGTCAGGAGAGGTGGCACCATTAAGGGATGCAAACAAACCATGTGACTGAGCGGTAAAACATATTGGTGTGAACTCCTACGCCATATGGAGATCGCTAACTCTGGTTCTGTTTTTGTTGGTACCAAAGATACAGTGGTGTGGTGTCATAAATGTTGATTAAAATCATATGCAAAGACACAAAATGTTATGCACCAAAATAATCCCTTGTTTCACCTGTAACAGCGACATATTCCACCAGCCATGGAGAAACAATTGCAGAGCTGTGTTTGACTAAGGATTATTTGCAGATGCTTTTCTAGCCAATGAAATAAATGAACATCGCTTTATCACATTTCTTCTCCAGGACACAAAATTTTTGTCCACAGACAAAAACATAAGAAAAATGCTCTTTAACCTTACTGTAAAGAGAAACACTCTGGTGGTAATAATCTTTTTATGATTACATTTACATTTATTCATTTAGCAGGATACATTTTACGGATTATCTAAAATGCCAAATCAGAAATAACCTTACAGGCTCAGAGAACTACAGGCTTATTGCATTGGCACTATGGCGACTCCATACATTTATTGACAAATTTAGAATGTTTCCTGTAACGATACGGTCTTGTAGACTACCCATAAATGATTGTTCTTGTACCCTTCAATTGGAGTTACTCCTTGAAGCACATTGGACGTCTGTACAAACTGAATTTGTTTTGCCAGTTGAGTGAGTTTAATAATTCAGTACTTTACCACACTGTTTGTAGAATGCTGCTGATGTTCCCCTTACAAAAATGAGGCAAAAATAACAGCCTTTGGCATGTGTACACACATTAGAAACAATGACTTGATTTTCCATGTTTTATATATATAAGTGTTTGGAAACAAAGAAACACAGTAGCCTGGTGGCTCAGCGGGTAGAATGTCATGGAGGGATGTGAAAGTCACCTGGTTCAAATCCCAATCCAGCCAGGGGTGTCCTTGAGCGTGATGCTCAACACTGTTCCCCCTCAGAGGAGGGGTTAAATGCAGAGAAGCAATTTCCCTCTAGGATTAATAAAGTCCAATATATCTTAAAAAAGAAATTCTTAATGTGGTGGTTTTTAAGAGAACCTTGACATGATGTAGTTCCATGGTAAGCATGACCCAAAACCTATGAAACTAACTTGATGATTTGGACCAGTTTCAGTGGAGAGAGCTCTGCTGGGAGACCACTAGCAGTTCTGTTTCAACACAATCTGTGAAGTGTGAGGGTCTGCACCTCAGTTAGCTGCAGGTGGAGAAGGTGAGAAAAACAGACCGTGTCATACGTTAAAAGCTGATCTTTGCCTAATGAGGACAGGTTTTTCCATAAAATCCACCGAACACGTGTGTCTTAATCTCCTTTTTTTTTAAAAAAACGGGCATAATCCTCTTAACTCATCAAGTCTACCAAATTACTTCATCATCTATGGGATCAGATCACAAAGCATGAGGCACACTTTTTCCACTTTGTCTCAGTAAGATCATCTGTAGATTTTTCCACACTTTATTAGCTAACTCTATTCTTTGCGGCTCTTTTTAAACAGGTAATAAATATGCAGCTAGGACATGAAAAATGCCAGTAACTAAAGTGCTCTGCTTTTGCAGAAACAGCAATGAGCCAAGTGGTAAAATGTACACTTTAGCAACCACTGAAACTTTTCTCTCAAAACTTATGTAACTACAGACGTGATCAAAACACCACTGAATGGGACAGAAGGGAGTCCATCTCTTCACTGCACACCTGCATTTTGTCACATGAAATACAGTCAGGCATCCTCTGAGTGTCACATGACTTTCTCCTCCAGTGATGTCACTGACATTGAAACGACTTCTGCTCTGCGCTGTATATGCCCATTTACTCTTGATTTCAGTCACCATTCCCAAACCACGGGCCAGAGGCACCGACCTCTTTTCATCTCCTTCCTCCGATGTCCTGAGCCCTTGTTTGGGGTCACGCTTGTTTTCGCACCATGTTTATCTTGGTAACGGCCAGTGTAAGGAAGTCATGTTATTGGACTTCCCCCTTGATTACTTCACTGCTCAGAATTATAATGTAAGATAGCAGGTCTCCCGAGGATACTCAAGTCCCATCAAAAATGCAATAAAGGAGCTAATATCGATTCAAGGTTGAACGAATAATTTAGACCCTGCGTGTTCAACTGTGCTTTATAAGGGATTGTGCTGCGGTCAACAAGGTCAGACGTTGAGCATGAAAACCTGTAATAGGAAACAGAGGGGTGTGCAGTTTGAATTTTCATTGTATGCTCCGATGTCTTGGGCTGTAATCTGCTATTCTATCGGCGCATCAAATCCTGTTGGTGCTGTGATGAAATCCAGTTACTTTTCTCAGGAGAACAATAAACACAGGCTGATTGTTCCGCTTTAAGGTTGGCTGCAGTGCCTTTAAACAGCTCTGAACCACTCTGGTTAGTCTGCATTGAATTCAAGCCAGGAAATTTCTGCAATATGATGCCACAGCACTGGATAATTTTGTAATACTAATTACAGTCTTATGAGCTTTCACCCTTGCAATTACTGTTAACTGTTATGGAAATTGGTCTATAATGAAAGGTTGTTCGTTAACATATTCAAAATTTCTTTAATTACTAATAAATAAGGGATAGATAAAAAATAAATAAATAAAAATAAGGTTAAATGATTATGATACAGCACAATTGCTAAATGCCTGAGAAATGTACAATTAAACAGAATATTATAAATGTAAAAATTCAACTTAAAAATACAATTTATAGGTTTACATTTTCAGGATCTAACAGACCTGTTGTGCATGAGAACCAACATCGTACTGTTACAGTATAATGTAATAAAACTACCTCTGGTGGCAACACATTGAAATAAAGATGAGTCATCTACACATGACCGGCTTCTCGAACCAAGACCTAGAGCCGTGACTGAATACGGTCCTTCACAAGACAGTGTATACCTACACAGAGCATGCTGGAATGATTACCGGTGTTCATCTACTGCCGTGGAAGCAAAGAGAAAATGACAGACATCCAATTAACACCTAAGGCAGCCTGGGAATCCTTACTGGGGAGGGACACAAGGGAGATAAATACACCAAATCACAAAAAAAGGACACTTTCGAGTCATCGAAGGAAATCCAATTAATCCAACAGCACTGCCACAACGATTTTTTTTATATATACTGAAAGCTGTTTTTGGAATGAAATTATCTTTGGATGTTGAAAAAAGCTACGGCTAGCAGAGTACAAGCCAACTGTGACACGTCCTTTTTTTGTGAGGCATTTTAAATTGAATAGGGTAATAAACCACCCTCAGTAATGAATCAGCCTCAGTAATGAATCAGCCATTCCTGAAACACCTTCCTACATTGTTTATTAAACTACACACAGAATACTTTGACGTCCCATTGTAAGTTGCTGTTTTGAAAACCGGGCAATTATAAAACAGAATTATTGACATGTTCTTTGTCGACATCATTAACAGGGCACTTTTAACACAATATCTGCTTTTATGTAACCACGGCAAGTTCCAGGCTGCTGCCTTACGGACATATTACCATCTGTTGCTGATCAATATTTAAAGAGCCAGTTCAGCAAATCGACCATGACGAACACTAAAATGACTCTTGGTCACGCTGGCTGCACTTTCAGATTTGTGGCCTGGGAGGGGAATTGAAATCTAGTGGATCTTATTGGCGTAGCCGTGACATTGTGTGTCCTTTCGGTCTCGGCAACAGGGTCCCGGCTTGTAAGGGGCACATACAGAAGCCCCTGCACAAAATCACAGGCAACAATGAAATGTAGAACCTTGGGTTGATAACGTCAAAAACCAATCCAGCTGCTGTTGACTGGCTCTTAGGTTAAAGTGACCTTTTGCTTCCGATGTACAGGTCTTGATAATATTCATTCAGCTACGTCTCAACATCATTCACAAAGTGTATTGGTAGCAGAAGCTGTCAGCCTTCCAGTCCTGGGGTGAATGTGCTGTAACCATATTGTACCCTTGAAGAATGTATTTCACCAGGTTTTCATTACTAAACGACATGCAGCTGTATGAACAAGAGGGACACCAAAGTAAATAAGAGCTTTAAGTAGGGAAAATTGTATAAATAAAACATGAAGAGTCACGGGCAGCGTGGCGGCTCAGTGGTTACTGATGCTGCCTCATGGCTCTAGGGCTCTGGGCTTTAACCAGACTCCACATGCACGAGTGTGGAGGGTCTACAGCGTTCCAGAGTCTCCTGGCTTCATCCCACGTACATATGTGTGTGTGTGTGTGTGTGTGTGTGTGTGTGTGTGTGAGAGTGAGTGAAAATCCGGGTATCCTGTCCAAGACAGAACTTGACTTACTCTCCACATCTCCCTGGAATTGCTCTAGACTAACAATTAAATGAAAACCTCACTTTGTGACTGAGATGTTGCACAGTACTCACTAGGATGTGCTGTCTGATAACTAGAACAATGCAAATTTCCAGATTACTCGATGTTATCGTTTTCCCCTTCCCCTTCCATTCAATTTAGAGATTAATACCTTCTTCTTCTTCCGGGCTGCTCCCTTTAGGGGTCACCACAGCAGATCATCTTTCTCCATACCAACCTATTTCCTGCAGCTTCCTCTGTCACCCCAACTTCTCTCATGTCTTCCCTCACTACGTCCATGAACCTCCTCTTTGGCCTTCCTCTTCTCCTCCTGTCTGGCAGCTCCATCCTCAGCATTCTTTTCCCTATATACTCTGTTTAAAGTCTCACCTCTATCACCTCGTCTCCGAACCGTCCTACTTGCGCTGTCCCCCTATTATGCTCGTTTTTAATCCTGTCCAATCTCGTCACTCCCAATGAAAACCTCAGCATCTTCAACTCTGCTACCTCCATCTCCTCCTGTCTTTGTCAGTGCCTTTAGAGATTAATTCTTGATTACCTGATTAATACCTGACAATCCAGAGTGGCTCCCTGGTCTGTGGAACACACCTTATTCTTTACACAATACTGAGGATTTTACAAGATAGTGACATTTTTCTATATTTTACTCAGAACTGGCTAAAAGTTTCACGCTGCACCATGTCAGAAGGTTCTGTCCCTGGATGTAGCCAACAGCCGAGTAACCAGACACCGACAGCCATATCTGTGAGCTTTGTAGGGTCAGAAAGAAAACCGAAATTATGACAACAAGCTTAACTCATGGGATTTTAGGCCATTTCCTGAGTGAGAAAAAGGTAAAATTCCACATATAAATTAAGAAAACAGCTGGTGGTAAAGTCTTTAGTAACAGAGCCCCTAGTTTATGTAACAGTCTTCCAGTTTATGCATCTGGTGCCAGGTTAGTCTCACTGCATAAATCTAGACTCAACACCCATTACTTTAGCTTACATACACCTAAAAAACGATAGTGTGCGGTAATCACGCTTGTTGGTACTGCTATGTGTTGCTCTGCGTTTTTACGTTTCCCTGCCATGTATATACAGCCACCACTGCACAGTTTTGCTACGTTCCCTCTCAGCAGGTCTGGATGGTGCCCCAGTTTGGCACTGTCTGATTTGGATGCTGTCTCAGTACCATCAATCAAAGCCTGACATCATAGATCCAGATCTGGTGGTCTACAGAGAACTGCGAGAAGAACTGGCATGCGAAGGGACAGGACTGCAGGCTTAATTCTCTACACACAGAACCATATAACCACTTTCCTTTTCTGAACTGTTATATGGTAGCATTGCCCTGGGGGTGGAGGGCAGTAAAGCCAGTCCACCCTGGATCACAAGTGGCGTTTTCTTTCTGCTCAGGAGTTTTTATTTATTCCTGCCATCATTTTCTGGCATTTTCTTTCTGTATTTCTCTATTTAACTTGCTGCAGAGTGTAACATCATGTGCTGACCCACATCTGTGTTCAGTGCCACGGGGAAACATTGTTGCAATAGGTACTACAGAAAAATAAATAGAATTTTAAATTAAAATTTAAAATCCCCATTGATAAAAATGACGAGGAACCACACACACACACACACACACACACACACACACACACACACACACACACACACACACACACACACACACACAC
>JABJVR010002211.1:0-17780 GCA_025773905.1 Chitala chitala
TGCTCTGGGATGGGCTCCAGGTTTCCCCGCGACCCTCACCAGGAATAAGCGGTTAAGATAATGGATGGATGGAATAACAGGGTTCAAATAAAGAAGGGTAGCAAACGAGGAACAAATGATAGCAATGATTACATCAACTAAGAAACCATGAGTAGGAAAGAATTTAGACAGGGGTGAGGGGAAATAGTGGCCTACCCTGACCACTAGGTGCTACTACAAGTGCTGGATGTGACAACATGACTGTTTCAAATGGCATTTAGATACATCGAAACAAAAAACACATGTGGATGAATTTGATGATACCCTTCCATTAAAGAAAGAAAAACACAATGGTCACCGAAATAATTTGAAACTGGCAAAAGTAATAAATAATGTAATGAACCTCAACTAATGAAAATCAGATATTGCTTTTGAATTGTGATCACAATACTTTTGTTCCATGGTAGCCAGGACAAGAGTATTGTAACAACTACTGCATGTGGCAACGGGTCAACTGCATTGATAGTGATGTCACCCCCAGGATCAGGACAAGAGTTCAATTAGTTCCCAGAGCTAGTGACTTAAGTCTTTGGCTCAGCGGGCTAATCCTCTTGTCTGGTGTGCTGTGCAGGCAACAACGACCCCGGTTTGAAACCTGCTAGCTTCCTCAGTCCTTTACACTGGTGTCAGGAGTGGGATGAAATTGCTTCAGCCAAGATAGGAATAGGTTGAAGTGGGGGCAATGAAGGAGGTAGTGTACTGACCACTGCATGTCACAACAAGTTGGCTGTATTGACCCACCAGCAAAAAAAGTCCTGGGTCTATGTGGCCTTGGGATAGTATGAGGATGGCCGTCACAGTGTACTATCACTGCCTGAATGCCTAGGCCTATTCATATTCTGTAAAAAAAACATCCCTGAGGTGCTCTAGAACCACACAAGGCCCCTGCCAATTATCTGCTAGCTTTGGTAATGACCTCTTCTTCCTGCAGGGATTGTACAGCTTCAAGGGACTCGTCAAACAATAGTTCAAAGAGAGTGTGCAGTTAGTGGTCCAACATCAGCATCACTGTAAATCCTATGGACCTCTGCACCACTGTCCTGCAGGCCCACAGAACAACTGGTAAATGCTGGTCCCATTTACACTGGTGCTTGCTGTGGCTGGTGAGAAGGGTGAGCTGGGTGCTGAGTATCCTATTGATTGACTCCACAAGCCTGTCACTTTGGGGATGAAGTGGGGTAGTCCAAGTCTTCTTTATTTCCAGCAGACCTCCACCATGACCACAGATTCAAAGTTCCTACAGGTGGCATATTAGTAATGGATGTTTTAGTAGGTCTATCATCCAAGCAGCCACACTGTGTACCAGTTATTCTTAAGAATGAGTCTAACCACTATATCACGTTGTCTCCATGGGCCATGATAACAAAGATATATGTTGTTAAGAGTGTTGAACCCATCAAATCTTCAAGTTCAGACACCCTGATGAGACTTGGTCACAAACCAAGATTCAAACTTGACTTTGGGGACTCCCCGGTACCCAATGATTGGAAGAAGAGGATAACAGAAGAGTTGTACATGCCGGAAGTGTTTACACAACACTAGCTGGGTTTTGGCTGCACAGACAAGACAAGACATCACATAAACCTCAGGGATGAGACCATTCAAAGACAGAGCAAGATCTATACACCCTTAAGACACTGAAGCTGTGCGAGATCATCTACAACAGCTCCTTGAAGCAGAAGTCATATACAAATCTGAATCTACCTTCTCATCACCGATTGCAGTCATCAGGAAAAAGAATAGCAACATTTGACTCTGCATTGATTATAGGAAATTGAACTCCTGAAAAGTAAAGGATTCATATGCCTTAATCAGCCTGGAAGAGTCCTTCTCAGCATTGACCAGATCCAAAT
Organism: Chitala chitala; assembly: GCA_025773905.1. Taxonomy (NCBI): domain Eukaryota; kingdom Metazoa; phylum Chordata; class Actinopteri; order Osteoglossiformes; family Notopteridae; genus Chitala; species Chitala chitala. The sequence continues at coordinate 1,893 of JABJVR010002211.1, forward strand.
GGTTCTCAGTACTAGATCTGAAATCTGGCTTCTACCAGACTGAAATGGAGGAAGCAGACGAGCGCAAAACTGCATTCGTTCATCGACTTGGATTCTTTGAGTTCATCAGAATGCCTCAAGGGATAACTAATGCCCCTAGTACATTTCAGAGACATATGGAGCTCTGTATAGGTGAGTTGAACTTGAAACAGGATCTAGTTTTTTAAATGACCTTGTATTTTTCTCTTTAACACTTAAAGACCATGAAGAAAGGCTGATGCGTGTTCTCAGCCAGTTGAAAGAGTACAGCTTTAAGCTGTTGTTAGAAAAATACAAGTTCTTCCAAACCTCTGTGAAGTATCTGGGCCATATTGTGTCTGAAAAGAGCATTGAGACAGATCCTGAGAAGATTTTAGCATTAAAGACCTGGCTAAGACCCTTAAATGAGCAGTAACAGAGAAATTCCATGATTGTTTATTTGGGAACCCATTTCTTATTGTTACTGACAGCAACCTATTGACATACATTCTCACCTCTGCCAAGCTTGATGCAGCAAGCTACAGATGGTTAGCAGTTCTGTCAACATTCGACTTCCAGCTACAATACAAGAAAACAAAATCAAGATGCAGACAGATTGTCCAGACATCTGCTCAGTAGACCAATGAATGACATAACATTACAAAAAGTTTGAAAGAATACAATAGTTCACAAGAAGACATATGTTGGAGCCTGAACCTCCAGATCTCAGTGAAGACACCATTAGGACAAACTGCGAAAAACACCTAGTGCATCAAGTAGTCAGCAATCATCCTGAAGAAACATTGCCTAATGCTCCTTTAGTCATGTCACTTGCCCACTGTCCTAGAGCTCTCCCAGAAAGTTTTGAAGAAGAGGACCAGCTTGGTGGCTTATCTATCATTCCCTCACTTTCACCTGATGAGCTGAGAAACAAACAGCTGACACCTGTATCAATGAAATACTCAGACAGATTGAGTCAGGAGAAAACCCTCCAACATCCCTCAGAAAAGATTCCTAGAATTTAGCCTCCCAGTAAGGGAGTGGAGCAGACTTGAAGTCTTAGATGGTATCTTCTATAGGAGATGACAAGAAGGTGTGTAAACACATTACCAACTTGTGCTGCCTGAAGACCTAAGACCCTTAATCTTGAAAAGTCTACACAACTACATGGGTCACATGAGTGTACTGCAAACTTTAGAGCATACTGCAAACTTGTCAGGAAACAGTTCTATTGGCCCAAGATGTCAGCTGACGTGGAAAGCAAGATTATGACCTGTAATTGCTGCTTACAGCAAAAGTCTTTACCCAAGAGAGCTGTACCACTTATCACAGTGACAAAACCACTTGATCTTATGTGCATAGACTTTCTCACAGTAGAACCAGATTCTAGTAATACCAAAGATATAACTGTTCATTTCACCAAATATGCAGTAGCCATTCCAACCTTAAACTAAAAGGCTCAAACAATAGCCAAATGCTTATGGGACCACTTCCTTGTCCACTATGGGATGTCTGACAGATTTCAGAGTGATCAAGGTCCTCATTTTGAATCCCAAATGATTAAGGAATTGTTTGAACTGATTGGCACTCAGAATATAAGAACCACCCCTTATCACCCAAGAAGAAACCCTGTTCATTGTTTAAGCAGGATCATACTTGATATGTCAGGAACACTAAAGAACCAGAAAAAGGCCAGATGGCATGACTACATCAAACCACTGGTACATGCCTATAATTGAACCAAGAATGAAGTGACCAGTTTCACCCCTTATGAACTGTTTGGGAGACAACCAAGATTGCCAGTTCACCTAGTCTTTGGCTTGACAGTCAATCATCAGCCAGTTTTGCACTCACAGTATGTCTGCAACTTGAAGTCCCAGCTCAAAGAGAGCTACAGACAAGAATACAAGTTGCAATAAAGTGACTTGATAAATATGTTGTTGATTCCACTTTGTTAGAAGGAGACTAGGAGTCTAGGTCAGAAATGTTCACCTCAAAGGCAAACATAAACTGGCTGACAAGTGGGAGCCTGATGTACATGTTGTCCTGAGACAAACTGGAACCCTCCCGATTTATGTCATGAGACCTGAAAGTGAAGAAGGTCCCCAAAGGCTTCTTCATCGTGTCTTCCTCCAGCCATGTTGGTTCCTTCCCGTAACCCCAGCAGAGAGTGAATTTGACATAATGAAGAAACCCTGATGACCGAGAACCTGACAACATCCCAAAGATGACACCCCAGATGAGGATAATGAGAAAGAGTTTCAGTCTGATTCTGAAGAACATTATTGTTGTGAAACCCTGGAAAGAATGGAAACTCGGGGTTATAACCCCACTTCACAAGTCATGGAAGCTTCCAAGTGAGAACCAAACCAGAGCTTTGCAATGTGCCGACCACTGATGAGCAGGAATCCTCAGCTGTAGCTAAAGCTCTCTCTGAGGGTACTCCAGTGGAAGCTTGTAATTTGGATTCACCAGAATCAGAAAAGAGTTATTTATATGAGTTTGAGAGTATCTCGTTGGAAACTGAGGAGAGGAATTTACCTGAAAAGAATCTGGGCAATGTCCATTTGCCTATTCAGACTAGTTCAGAAAGGAGAGAAAACACAGATGCTGTGAACCAACTTGAAACTGACACTGGAAGAGTGAGTTGTAGAAGATCCGCTCGAGATAGACAAGTGAATAGATACTTGATTTAGCCTGAACTAAGGAACCCATTAGTCCCCATAGTCCAGTGTGAACTCGTAAGGTAATGCACAGGGATATGCATTGGGAAAGGAGAGGAGGATGTAGCCCATATTAAAGATGACACAGGTAATTTGTTAAAATGTGTACATAGGTTAGAGAGCTGAATATTCAATTATTAGTTATCTAAAAGCTGTCAGTAATAATTTTATGATGACAATTAAAGGTACAATTCTCTTCAAGAGGTAATAGTAACCCTTCCCCTTTAAGAACCCCTCCCCCTTGTGTTTTTTATGTAGTTTTACACTGCGCTCGACGTTAGCAACTGGCTAACCTTGTGATCAATGCATAGAGAGCTGTATAAAGAAAACTGAATATAGAAAACTGTGAAATGTTAATCGTCAAGCAACAGTTTTGGATAAGATTTTTGCTAGTGTTAAAAGACTGAGTAGTGGAAAGCCCTCCATCATGTGTGAGGACGCACACATGAGTGAGGGACACAGGATGGTGAGCCGACCTGGATTACAACCCTAACCAGCGAGAGGACGTGCTGTACAATATGGATCGTGACACACTCACTGCCAGGGTGGTAGGGGTATCTGAAGGGTAACTGAAAAGGATTTTTCTCTTTTCCCATTACTTTTGATTCTTCCTTCGAACCCTACCCAGTGAGAACGATTTCCTCTGAACTTTACCGATATATGTTGAGAATGGAACTTGAACTGAATTGAAATGTTATACTTTGTGATGATCCATTTTCATGGCTGCTAATCTGTGATAATGATGTGTGTGCTTCATGTCACTTTGATGTATCTGAACTGTTTATCTACTTCAGATAAAGTAATAACAAAATATAGTTTATTTACTGAGAGAAACAGAACATATGTAAGTGAAACCCATTATCCAAACTAACCAACCTAGGCGGATGTTTGAAATGAACGATGTATTAACTTTGTGAGTGGGATAAATTAGAAAAACTTACCTGTAAGGTTGATATTACTGTTGCCGTTCCCATTGATTGTTAATATTGTTACTGTTGTTGTTACTGTTCTTTGCATATCATTAACTGTTGTTGGTTATGTTAAGTAAAGTGCCAGTTTGTATTTGAATATCTGGTCTTGGCTTGGTTTTGTGCTTGCTACCCCATTCCCATTGAACCTAGAGAACTGGCTAAATACCCCCCAAGCGCATGTCATTCTGACAAGGGGGCTAAACAAGCACTACACACCTCTGGTGGTCTGTACTTGCTCTGCAGAACCATGTTCCTTAAGGACTCTGGGATAAGCAGCTCTCAGATAGTCTCCCTACAACAGCCTGTCACAAACTTCTAATCTGTCCCAGTGGGAGCAGTATGTCCTCATGCATACTCAAGTTGAGAGACCTCAGTTTTAGCCACTTGGGTTTCTTGTCCCTGTGTAGCCAGCCCAAAAGTCCCACCAGGCTTTGGTCCACTGCTGGGCCTGCTTCAGGTCACATTGGCTCAGGTCCTGTAGTTCACCAGGCTGCTAACAAGCACTGGGCTTGGGAGAGGAGGTGTTTCTTACCATGGCAACAACAGGCTGAACTGGATCAGTTCTGCATCTATGCTCTAGTAGCAAGTCAAAGATTGGACCGTTGTCCCCAGACCGTCACTGCTCCAGTTGCTGGCAGTGGCTGCACCCACCCCCATAAGGATGCTGGGACAGCGCATCCGTGCTGTTGTGCAGCCCACCCTCTCGATGTTGCATGTCAAACTGGTAGGCTTGTGCTTTTTCCAACCACCTTGCCACCTGACCCTCAGGGTATAATAGTATAATAGCCAGGTTAACAAAGCGTGGTCAATTCAGAGGAGGAACCAGCTGCCATAGAAGTATACAGTGGATGTGTGTGCGAAAGACACCACCATGGACAGTAGCTCTCGTAGCATCACACGATAGTTTCTTTCAGTCCTGTTCTGGCAAAGGTTATAATACCTGATGGGTCACTCTCCTTCTGGATGCATTTGTTAAAGGGCAGCCCTAATGCTGATGTTGGTGGTATAAATGTCCAGGCAAAAGGGAGAGGTGGGTCTGTGCAGGCCAGCACTAGGGCCATAGTAGGACAACATGAAGGTGGTGAAATGACAGCTGTTGCTCATCAGTCCATTGGAACCCAGTCTTCGTCTGAGTCAACAGGTGAAGAGGAGCCGTGGTGTCCGTGACCCACAGATGAAGTGCTAGAATTAGGAGGCCAGGCTCCACAAACTGCACAACTCAGTCTCCAACTAAGGAATGGGCCAGATCTCCACTGCTTCCACTTCTTCTGGGTCAGTAGTAATGCTATGCTTGCAGATCATGTAGCTCAGGAACTTAACAGAAATCAAGAGGAGGCTACACTTATCCAGGTTCAGGTAAAGGTTGGTGCTGTGGATGGCAAGAAAGACCTCATTGAGGTTAGCCACTACATCATCAAAGTTAGATGCATGCCCTAGCAGATCAGCCAGGTAGACAATGCAGCAGTTCTCAGGGATCCCTGCCAGCACTTGCTCCATCAGGCACTCAGACATTGCAGGGCACTGCAGAGCCCAAAGGAAAGAACACGGAAGTGACACATTCTTCTCACCAAGGTGAATGTTGTCTTCTCTCTATGGAGAGGAAGGCAGATTAGACCCTCCATAGATATCATTTAACAGTGCACAAACAGGTCATTACAATTGCAATGAAGTGAGTCACAATATGCCAAAGAGGGCCCAAAGTCAAGGTGTAGGATTCTCTCCCTAAGCCAGTATAGCTAGGCTAATGAGTCTCTCAGGATTTGAACACCCTCCCATACACAAACACACCTAATGCACTCTCAAAGTCACACCCTTTAACAGTCAATCTCGTGATCAGTCTCACACTCGCCCTCACAAAACACAAAAACACTCACAAATACAGTCACAGCATCAGTCATAAATACACATCACCCATATCAGAAATACACACATTGTTACACTCATTTACATTGCCAGATTCTTACAAATGTATACTGTCATGTAAACACTTCAGCAAGATCTTAAATATTAAGTCAGTCATGCATTACTATATTTTAACTTGACCACAGAGCATATAACAAAAACATTCTTACAACTAATATAGACATGACTCCTCATGTGCACCATACAGCTGGACTTTGCCTTCTCAACACGTACATACTCAGCTGCACTCTCAGCCTTCATACAGGTGGACAATGACTCTTGATGTAAACTGAACTTATGCCAGATTGTTCGGAGAGTAAAGAGGTATAGCATACAGTTGGACTCACTTATGAACTCTCACTTTATTAACACCAGCAGGACAAACAGAGAAACCTTGTTGTTCCAAGCTGAGGCAGAACTTGATTCTGGGTTCCTCAGGGGCTCTGCATTCTGTCTCTGTTAGGACACCAGCATGGAGCTTTAATTATATTCACAACTGAAACAAACATGTAGTTAGACCCAGTATGAAATAAATACACACGCTCACTTACAATAGAGTGCATTCTGTGAAGAAACATCCAGCTCTTCTTATCCATGAGCTAACAGCTTATTTCCAAGTGGTTGAATCTCCAAGCCTAAGACAGGCAGAGTTGAATGTTTTTACCATGCACTGGGCTATGTTTAATTGTCTCTGGCATTGTGCTTGTTTCTTGTGCACTGAAGAATTCAACCAATTAAACATTTAAATGTTCTTAACACTATATGAATACACCTTTCCAATATAAAATCATAATATATCTGTAAAAAAAAAAAACTATGCAAAACTGTTTCTTTTAAGCAGTCTATGCTCTGTATTCATTGAGAAATTATTTTAAAAAGACATGGTTAAATTAGTGCACTGCTGTTAAAAAGTGCAGAGAGTTTAGCATGATGGATTTATGTATAATGGCTTTTACAGTGTAATATGTCTCAGTGGTGTACAACATACTGTATTAATTTGCATTTGATTACTTTTTCACCAAGACTTACGTATGTGCTAAATGCAGAACGGTGTTTTACACTCAAAAGCATATAAATGGTGCGGATTTTGTTTATACAAAAATGTGTTTATATGTACTCAAACATTGTAAGGTCAGGTACTTCCCTACAATGCTGCTGTTTAGTACGTGTTGTTGCAAGGAGTCGGTGATTGTGTGGCAGCTCAAGTAGAATGAGAGGTGATTGTCTTATGATACCTGTTTTGCACATAAGGCACACAAACATGAAAACAATTCATCAAAAGGAAAAGCCAGGCACATACTTTGTCCTAACCATGCAGGACCAACATCAAATTCATCTTATACACAAGAGACTGAATTAAAACCAGTTCTCCAAGTCTTCCTGGCCACCGCAGCGCTAAGGTACAAAAACATTGCTCTTTTCAGATCCTAATGCTGATTTTGATTCTGCATAGAGCAATGCAAGAAGAATACACGAGCTGAATGCAGTTCTGTTCCCAGCAAAGGTGGTGTTGATGTCCTCTGGTTTTATAAAAGCAGTACATAAAGAGGCCCTGAGGTTAGCATCTTCATCAAGGCCACACTTTGAAGACCATAAGCAGGAAACAACCCAGAAGGTCAAAAGTACTTCTGACAAGGTAGGTGTGTAAAATCACTTTTATCATTATGTTCTTCACTTTTCACTTTATTGCACAAACGTGAATGAGCTGTCCACAGTAACATCACTAGATCCGCTGAAGGGTACACTGAAAGCGTTGACCTTTGGTAAGTTCCTTTGAGGCGCGCATCCCTGAGTCATTGAGTGAAACTCCTCTTGATGGACACTCTGGGGAACTGAGCAGAGAGCTCCTGGACCACACGTGCATCTATCTGTGAGCAGAAGGAGACATCCAAAAGCTGGAGGCGAGGGCAGGAATGAAGCAGCTTCCGGAGGGAGCCTGAGCTCACCATGCGTGTCCCTACCACAAGAAACAAAAAAAGATACCACGCTATACATTACACACACCAAAACAGTACAGTGTTTACATCTCCGATGCTGCAGTTACTTGAAATAACTGTAATAAACTAAACTGAAAAACTGAAAAGCATCATGACCTCCTCATTTGCAGAGGAAGGGGGCATCACTTGTGCAACTCAAGGAGACATTTAATGGGATGTCAACATTAACTCACGACACACCCAGGAAGTTACATACAATATTTGCCACTTACCCAGGATGTCAAGGAGCTGCAGTTCAGAGCAGCTGTTGGCCAGCTCCTCAATGTCAGAGTCACAGACAGTACGGTTAGCAGTGAGGAACAACTTTCGTAGGTGCGGTAGATGTCGAGCCATGTGCTGGAAGCAGCCAGAGCTGCTTTGGAGTGTGGAGCACCAGCCCAGATCTAGCTCCTCAAGCATGCGGCACCCATTCACTAGGTCTGCCAGACCCCGCTCTGTCAGATTTTTACAGCGCCACAAGTCCAGAGAGCAGAGAGAGCTACACCGAGCTCCCAGGACACTGGCCAATACATCGTAGTCCTCAATCTGTAGTGTGATCAGGCACTCGGGTCAGTCAGATAACAGAACAGCACCCAGACCTTGCCTGCACAGCCAGGCTATTATATTACAGAGCATCTGGCACAACCACCTCAGGCTACATTGCCATTATAAAAGGGTAAAGAGTCAGACAGCTCATCATCACACAGTTTGACAACCAGACAGAGATACAGAAAGAAGGTAAAGAGGGGGACAGCTCACCATCATGCAGCTTGGCAGAGAAACAGACACACAAACAGAAAAACAGTAAAGAGGGGGACAGCTCACCATCATGCAGATCAGTGGAGAGACGGACAAACACACAAACAGAAAAAGGATAACAAAGTAGACAGCTCACCATCACACAACTCCCCAGGTTAAGGTGCCTCAGCTTGGTACAGAAGGTGAGAATGCTCAGTACGGCTGCTTGCTGTCATAAGGAAGGACGTGTTCCAACATGATACCCAAGTCAGCAGTTTGGGATGGACGATGAATGATGTGCAAAGACACCTGTTTTCCATCACTTTTTACAAATAAATCTCTAAAATGACTCAACGTGGTGACATGGTGACAGTGCCTGGCAGTGGTCACTTAGCTAATGATTAATTCTGACTGCAAATAAAAAATTTTGTCGTTCCTGTTAACGTCAGGATTGCCTGGCCCTTTCAGAGAGCTGACAGGGCAACTGGGCCTTACCTCTACCTTGGTGCGATACAAGACCAGCCGACGAAGCTGAGTCAACCTAGCAATGTGACTGAAGGCCTGTGGGCGGAGCCTGTCGCAGGACGACAGGTTCAACTCCTGCAGCCCAGTGCAGGTCTGGGAGATCACTTCAAGGCATGATTCTGTCAAGAAGTGGCAGCAGGAAAGTTCGAGGCAAACCAGTCCCTGTCCACAAGCTCTTATAAAGCTAAAGAAGAGAGAGAAAATCAGCCCCTGTTCACAAGGTCTTATATAGCTGAAGAGACAGAAAACCAGCCACTGTCCACAAGCTATAACAAAACTTCCAAGAATAATTTGGTCTTGCTCAGCATGGTACACATCTATATCAGGTATATCAAACACACTATTCTGCTTTGTACATATATTATGGGTCAGGGCTATTTTGGCAGCAAAAGGGGGACCTACTCAATATTAGGTGGGTGGTCATAGTATTGTGGCTGACCAGTGTATGTACATCAAACAAACAATACATTACTAAACCAACCCTAAGATTTGCACACAAAATGAATTTGCCATTACTAAAAACAAATTCACTTTAAATTACTAAACAGCAAAACATATGTTATTCAAAAATGTATGGACCAATGAAGGCTGGAAATGGACAACAAAGACCAGCATTCCAATTACCAACTAAGAACTGGTACTGGATTTAATGCTGTAGTGTTTTCCATATACACATGAAAAAAAAGTCCTAGTTTAAAGGTTTAATCCACACTCTTTAGTAAAGCAGGTTTTGTCTCCAATATCGCACAGCTAAATATTTTTGTTATAAACAGAGGCATACACACCTAATGCTATGTGGAACCAGAGGAACAATAAAGCAGTGCAAAAATGACATACTATAAACCACGACCCCTGACTCTACTCCAGTGCTAACCTGCAGAAACCCGCTGGTGTGAGGGCCCCTCGGTTGCCTGTCCAGGATAAATTGAGCCTCTGGATCAGGGTGCAGCGTTTCTGCAGATGTCCCAGTGAGGCATCGTTCAGCCGGGCCCAATAGGGCTGCAGGCTCAGCTGAATGTACTGCAGCGGGTCACAGCAATGCTGGTACAGCAGCTTGCAGGTCTGTGACAACCGACACAGATCTGGCACGGTGAGGTGACTCACAATTAACTGGATCAGCTGTGGTAAAGAGCAGGACAAAGCGAGAAGAAGCATTAAGTTCTAAATCACCGTGGACACAACAAAGGAACCAATGTGCACATGCACATATGAGTGGCTAAAAATACAACAACACCGTGAGTTTACCTCATAGGGAAGTTTGTTAAAGTAGCCACTGCCCATGTTATACTTTTGATCTCCTGACTGCTTGAACTGTGACAGCTCTGATTCTTCCTCTCCATCGCTAAGATCACCAATGTCGATAAGGGGCATCTTGTATAGCGCTAGTATAGGCCTGTCTTTCACCCCGCGAAGAATGACAGCATCCAGCTCTGTATAGTATTCCAGCAGGGAGCTGTTTGCCTCCAGGCGAATGAGGTTGGTGGGAAAGTCGATCTGTTTGATATTGGGAGAAAACTGTCTGGCCTGGGGGGTCAGGCCCTTAGTGGGCTCACCTGCCCACAGCACCTCCCACCTGGAAGACGCAGACATTTCAGCACAACACGATGGTACCAGCACTACATCATACCTGACCACAGTATTGTGCTCCAAACCACACCAGAAGATTGTGGCTGTGTCTGAAACCACTCCCTACGCGCTATATAGTGTGTTTGCCATTTTGTCCCAATATAGTGACTAACTGTATCCACTACATAGTCCGCTCAAAATATCCCACAATGCATCATATAAAGTAGTGTACAACCAATGGTCACTAACCCAGCACTATATACCATAATGCATTGTGCTTAAAAAAATAATGTATTGCACTAAAAAAGTAATAATGCATTGGGCTGAAAAAAGAGAAATTCGGTGAAAAATGGCAGAGAAGCAGGAGTTCTACAAAGTGTTTATCATGAGAAAAGTTTTTTCGATAGACCACTGCTTTTGTAAACAGTCTCGAGATAGATCTGAGTTGTGGCACAAAAAACGTTTTAATATAAACTGTGCAAATCACACCGCAAAATTGTATACATATTTATTGGCAAAATATAGTATTTATATATTTATGACATTACACAATAAGTAGGTAGGCGTCTGGTTTCATTTATTTTCCACCGCTATTCATTACATTTTATTTATGAGACAACGGCGACGTAATCAATGGCGCAGAAAAATAGTCCAAGTAGTGTGGTAGTATCCGAATGCTACTTTGGAAGGTGAGCACACTATATAGTCCACTATTTCTAATGCCCTATATAGTGACCAGCCACTGAGTGAGTACGGAGTGGTTTCGGACACAGCCCATATCACAGCTTCAAGCAGACCAAATGCATTGTACCTGAATACAAACATTACCCACACTTTTGTGCTCAGTGTCACATCTGATTATGGTATCATACATCAATGTCAACTCAACAAGTGCATCACACTTGACTGTCAAAACATATAGGTGTGTGTGTGTGTGTGTGTGTGTGTGTGTGTTACAGCAGATCCTACCTGATATCCACAGGTGGGTTCTGAGAGAAGGGGTTAAGAGAACAGGCCAGGATCTGGATAATGCCACCAGGATGGTAAGTTTCCAGTACTTCCAGGGCTGTGGGATAGACGGGCTCCTCAAAAGCGAGTTCAATGTAATCCTGGCTATGAAAGGACAAGGGCGTCCTGCGGAAAGGCAGCACAGCGCTGGAGCACTGTTCCCACCAAGCTCCGTACATGCGGAACACAGCCGTCTGAGTGAAATCCCCAGAGCTGGGGTAGACGTTGGGCACTCCAGCCAGGTTCCACATGGTGTAGGACATACTGTTTTCACTGCCGTACTGTGAGCTGAAGTCAAGCACCTCCTTAGCATACTGCTCCACTTCCACACTCAGGGGCAGTGCTCGCTGTGTGTTCTCAATGGCCCGCCGGCTGTGCAAGACCTCGCCGCGGGTCCCACTTCTGGACCGACGCCGCAGACAAATATAGTAAAACATGCCCAAAAGGGTTAGCATAGGGAAGGACTGGCCTGAAACCAGGGTAGGCCAGAAACAGCAGAAGCACCAGGCAGTGGTCTGCAATACACAGCTCAGGCTACATGCCCAGCCACATGCAGCACCTGAGGTTAGAGAGAGAGAGATAGAGATAGAGAGATAGAGAGAGAGAGAGAGAGAGAGAGAGAGAGAGATGATAACTGTGAGACAGGCAGGGCAGTGGAACTTCAGACACTATGCTGGGTTGCCTTGTCCAGAACGAGGCAGTGCCTAAACTCCATGGCAGTTACTGTATTTAAATATTGATGAAAAATCCTACAGACTAGTCATGGACAGCAACATTTATTTATGTGCTTAATCTAACAAAAAAAGCCCTGGTTAACACCAAAAGTAACAAAGTGCAAAATAATAAAAAGTGCACATGCCTTTGAGTACCAATCAGAGAAAACTATAGGGAGGAACTTCTGTCATTTGCCTGTGAAACTGTAGATATTAAAAATTGTCATTGTTTGCCTGTTTTTTTCTCTCATAATGGAAATTCTAAATATATTAAATGATGTGCAGAACACGTTTTGATATAAAATATATTAAGTGTTATATTTGCAGAGGTTGTCGAATGTATTTACATAAAAGATACATGTACATGTGTAATCTTTTATTCGGGGGTTTTACATTCATGCAGGGACTGTTTAAGTGCTATGTCGTTCTTCATCTATATCCTGTTCCAGTAATTAACACTTAACATACTTCACTGGTGGAACGTTACAAGCCCAGTGAAATAGTCACTAATTGTTGTTTGACACGCTGAAAGCGGGCCATCAAGACACAACGAGCACAGCTGGGGTTACAGGAAAAAAGCCGTATTATCTTTCAATTTTTGGTGCAAAATACAGCGCCAAGTCACACACATACACGGACGTACACATGAACCACACACAAACTGTTTTTTTTTCTCGGGAAAAAAAGCAAGTAGCTTTGCGGTCAGATATTGTAGGAGTCGCGAAGGGTCCGAGTACAGTTATGGTGGCCGCTGTCATTAACCAGCAGCCAGCTAAAGACAGAACAAATTTGCTGTTGTTACTTACGATATATCCAAACCCCTGTTTAAATAATTAAAGTGTCTCTGTGACATTCCTGAAATTATTTAAGTTACGGAACCGCATATAGCAGCTTCTCCTCTTCTGCAATGTAAACATCCGATGCTGCGACCTCGCGCTCCAGAGGATTTATGGGTACTGTAGTTTCAAGAGCCTTGTCATCAAGTTGTTTCAAAAACATACCTTAATAAAATTTCACTAGTAAAATATCCACCTGCAAAAATTAGTATATTGTGAAACGTTACGTTATGATAATTTAATTACGCTGAGAGGGTTGTCCATGAGCTAATCAGTGTATGAAGGTGAAGCTTCTTGTTTTTTGCCAATATCTTGCTGCATCATTTTTTTTTTCTAGTCACAGTACACCATCGAACGTATTGTAATGAACTGAGAGAACCGACGTGATTCAAACCCGATTTATCGCTGCCGGCGTAGCGCGCCAGGCAAGAGGATTAGCCCTCTGAGCTAAATAACCATTGAACTGATGGCTCCGTCTATCCCGAAGTGACGTCAATGTGCTTGCAACAGATGCGCTACCGCTCCTCGCTGTCTCTTCGATATATCGCTCATGTTAATAATTATTGACGCAACCTGTCAGTAACTCGAATAACTGTATATGCGTTGATAGCTCAGTGCAGAATTTCATTTTGGACTGCTAAAAACTCATGAACCGTGGTGGGTAACTTGCTATTTATAAAACTATGTAAAGTATTCCAATAAATGAGTTAACCTTACCCATATTTACATAATTTACAAGATGAGCAGTTTTTCCTGTGTTAGTATGAATTTGCGCAAGAACGGTGCTGGTCACAAATACGTATAAGTAATTCATAACATTACTAGTGTGTGTGTGTGTGTGTGTGTGTGTGTGTGTGTGTGTGTGTGTGTGTGTGTGTGTGTTCAAGTGTCATAATAGAAGGTACAAACAAATACTATGTTAGCTGTCGGTCACGATCATCGTGCATTTCACACATGATGGAGGATGGAGTGTAGCGGAGTGTTCAGCTTCACGGTGTCCAATGAGCTGCAACAGAGGCTGTCCCATGTGCAGCACTCTTGTGTTGTCAGAGCAGCCGTAGGAACATGGACCCAGTTTTGGAGGGGGGTCTGACTGCCCCAGTCAACCCCGTCCCCTTACATAACTGTTATTTTTAAAATACAAATGCTTTCTATTTTAACATCACAACCCCACTTTCTTTCATAATTGTAAAATAGTATGACTTACACTGTGGAAAATCCAACGAACAGAGGAAAGAAGGCAGTGGGCTACAGTAATATTACAGCAAAAATCCTTTCAGCCCTTAGACATTATTTTTAAAGAGTACATGAAGTACTGTAGTAGTTAAAATTGGCAAGAAGTGTTACTGTGACAATTTTTCCCTCAGAGTGAGTTTGTTCCCCCAAGGTTGTTGTCGTGTCACTACACTCACACAGCCATGCTGCCCTCATGGAGAAAGTAATGCATGCACAGTCTGCTTTTTGGCTGGCATTTGTGGAGATGCAGTGTCAGGATCTTGTGATCCAAGCTGCTTTTTGTCTACACAAATACCAGCCTTTCTCCACGGGGCTCTGACTAGCCAATGAATCACCAGCAAGCAGTCAACCCCACCATGGAACTCCAGCATTACCAGTAAATCACTGTACTGTTCAAGCAAAAACACAGCATTCATTACTACATTGCCAATTTTATATCAGCTTTTATTACACATGATGCTTACACTAGTAAATGCCATTAGGTACAAATGTTTGGCCATATTTTTTGCCATTAAGGATAATGGTTAATGTATAATCCTGAAAGAAATGACAGTGATATAATTGCATTGTTTCCTACCTAACCTAAAAGGCACACAATTTTTAACATGCAAACAAAAATGGCAGCACACCAGTAAATCTTTGAGTTGTGAAATCAGTAGTGTTGGTTTCATTTCTGCTTTGGGGGGAGAAGGGGTCAACTCAGTATTTATGGAACCTAGTTCATCATATGATTAAGCTATGATGCATAGTGACTAGTGGGATAGACTGTCATATTAGATTTTCTATACTCAAGGAGAGTCAGACTTGAACAAAGTGAAAAAATGAACACACAGCTGTGTACAAAAACAGAAAAGAACACAAAAAGGTAAAAACCAAAAAAACATTCATGACATTTTTCCCAAATAACTTTGTTGGAATTGTAAAACATACAATTAGCATACAGACAGTAGATACGACTAACATTATGATGATTTTGTTCTAACCATTAGCGACAAGCACTGTTGAATCTAATGAACTCAGCAATGGTTTCTGTAATGTGAATATATCAGAAAGGTAGAGGCGCCCACCCTTTAGGCCTACACAGGCCATTCTGTTATTTCATGACCCTCCAGCTAAGCCTCACTACCTTGCTAGCTGGTGCTATTGTTGCCTTCTGCTTGCAGGGATTTCATCAGTCCCAATGCAGGTAGTCCTCTCAGGCTCAGATTCTGCAGTCCAACAGTAGACTATTACTGTTCATCCTGGCACAGACAGTCATCCCCTACAGGCTACCTTTACTATCCTGCCAACTCCACATCCAACCTCAACCTAATTCCTGCATTCAAGCACAAATGTTTAATACTCTTCTGGCTACTGTACTACAGATTTGTCTATTTACTCAGGGTTTAATGTTTACAGAAAATATAAGGACCATGCACAGAGAGTCAAGGGCTAGATTCAGACTGAATTCAAGCCCTGATGTGAAAGGCAACTGCACCACCTGGTGAGCCACCCTGTCACTCTTGGTTTATTTTATAAACTGCAATATTTTGTTCTTAAAACTAAAAACTGCATGTATTATAAGTCTTTTCTAAAATTATCACAAAATGATGTTTTTTCATGGTTAAGTTTATGTGTAATGTTTGTGCCAAGCAGGCAAGAGAGGCGAGGCCGAATGTGCAAAAAAGGGAGTTTTAATAAAGAGCAAAACCGGGAAC
>JABJVR010002212.1:0-17778 GCA_025773905.1 Chitala chitala
CTCGCGATGGCCAAACGGTTCTCCCAGTTTACTCAGGCAGCACCTCCTGCTAAGAAGTAGACCCCCAGTACCTTTAACGGACCGTCCTGGAGGGTAAGGCCTCCAGTCACATCCCTTCTGGCCTTCCAGCTGCCAAAGCACTTGACCACCGAGTTGCCGAGGTTCAGCGCAGCTCTGGAGACTACTCTGAACATCATCTGATGTTTCATTTTTATCAGGACTCTGTCATCTGTCATTGTAAACATCTGTACATCATCATCTGCTTCTAAGATTTTTATATCTGGAACTTTGAGACACTTTTCTATGCAGTATAACCAAACGGACAGTGTATTTTCTGTTGTAAAACCAGTTAAACTTGTGATTTGATTTGTGAAACATTTTGACGTGATGGCCAAATTCCTCCTACACATTTGAAATCAGCAGGACAAAATTGAATGAATTCATCTTTAAAAGTACAGACACCTGTCAATTTTAAAAAAAATGCATACCTGTGTAATATTTGGGTAGTCTCAGCCAGGAAATGGAATGGAAAATGAATCTTAAAATGCAAATGTACTATATTGTAATTAAAATGATAAATTGAAGTGTCAAATGACATAAAACACCACTTTGTTTTCCATTAGCACAGTTATTACACTTTGAATTGTAAAAATAACAAGGAGGAGTCCAAAACAGGAAGTGAGCACAGACGGTGTGACTCTGCTTGTCTTTATCACCAACCTCACAGGAGATGACATCTCTTGCCACACAACATGCTCAGGATCTGGAGAAAATAATGAAGGATCCAGACAGGATAGACTGCAATGGTTCTATGGAAAGGAAAAACGGCAGTGATCCGCTCTGGCAGTTTGTAAGCTCGCTTCTGGATGATTCACTTCCGCTTGCATCTTTAATGCAGCACAAGAATGAGACAACAAATTAACTTCCACAAAGCATCACTTGACCTTTTTATTTCCCTTAGCCTCAGAGGGCCTTTCTCTTAAGAAACGTACACATTTTCATAATATTTACAAGCCCCTCCAGAGGAATGTGTACACTGCACAGCAGGTCGCAAACCAAATAATAGAAATTTGTAACAAAATTCCGTCACTGTCAACCACACTGCGCTGTTCTCATGTTGCCGTAGTTACACAGCGCTCTCTGATTGTTCTATACTGAACTTAAACAGGGCGTGTGACTCCCTATTAGCCTATTGCCAGAGTGCTAAATGTTAATGATGCTGTCGGTTCATGTCTACCTGTCAGAAAGAGCGCGTGGAGCAGGCGGTCCTCACGCCGCTGTCGGCGCTACAGGGTATGTTTGCCGGGCCACTGAAGCTTGTCCAGAAGCGGCACGACAAGCTGCTGGACTGCTGCAGCCATGCGGAGAGGCCCGGGTCCGAGGAGCAGGCCCAGGCTCGGCGAGACTACGAGGCCCTCAATGCCCAGTTGGTGGACGAGCTGCAGCGCTTCAATGGCGCTGCCCGCGCCATCCTGGTCAACTGCTTGTGCCAACTGCTGGGCCTCTTCAAGGCCCTGGTCGAGGCCTACAGGCAGAAGGTGCCTTCCATGCAGCACCTGCCGGTAGGTGGAAGGGGGAGGATAGGGTAACGATTAAGGCTGGGCCTCCGGGGTGGATGAGGGTGTGCGTAGTTTAGGCAGACTCAACTGGTTGGGTGAGTGCATGGTTATTCACATGGCACTGCAGTCAGTGGTTGGACCAGGACACAACACCATATGATCTTCCCAGAACCTCTGCATGCATAATGTTCCCAAGCCTCGACTAATGTCGGCTTTCTGTCTACCCATATCTTCCTCGAAGTGTCTATTTTGTCTGCTTGTCTCCAGGCTCCTTTGTCAAACATCAACGAAGTTCAAAACAGCATCATGGAGGGAATCAACGGCCTTGGTTTTGTGAAGGACAATGCATCCCGGCTGATGGAGCGCAAAGTGAGCTTTGAGAAGCCCAAGAAAACGCTGGTGAGTTATTAGCGATGCTTTACAAGACGATGCGGAGCACACATCTGCAAGCCCCTGCGCGCGGCAGCACACTGAGCTGACTGGTGACGCAGAGGAGCGGCGAGGTGTGTCGCTGCAGGCTTGTCATTACAGCGGTCTCCCAGCATGCCTCAGGTGTACACATATTAGATTCTCACCGCTTAGCTTGCGCCTTATTTAATGAGACAAATTAAAACTCAATTAATGCATGCTGCTGATCTTGTCTGTGACAGCCGGTGTAAACCCGTGCTGCAACATGATTTCCTGCCCTTATTAATCCCTCAGGATGCGATGTGGAGGAAGGGGGGGGGGTGCAGGACTGAAGATGTCAGTCAGTTCATAGCTCATCTCTTGGGGCTCGTTAACACTTAGTCCCCCTGCCACCACACCCCACCTCACTCCACCCCACCCCCACACATATAATCGAAGGTTGGCTCTGTCCTTACAGCCCCCAGAGGTGTCCAGGCAGACAGAGGTTCAGCGTAACACACTGCTGGCCTCCTACCCCCCTGGTCAGCTCTACCAGCTGAAGCGCAACTGCAATGCATGTCAGGAGCAGGACGTGAGCCTGCTGGAGGGGGAGCTGGTGGCCCTGCTGGAGGACCGGGACCCACTCGGCAGCTGCAGCCGCTGGCTTGTGGACATTGGAGGCAAGTACACCTTTTTAATGCCTTATAAATCACATGATGCCTGTGGCAGGGGAGCAAGAGGACCTAACGCTGGTGACTTCTATAAACACGTAACTGGGCAACGCAAATGCTTTCTTCACTATTTTTTTTTCACGTTTCACTGTGGCAAGTGAGAAACGAACTAAATCAGCTTTGTATAATCAAGTACTGGACTTGAAGTGTCTGCAGCTGCCTGTATTTTTTAAGTCCCTCGTTATGATACAGACAAGCTTACATCACAGCTTGTTACTAATGAGCACAACCTCAAATCAGCCTGCAAAAGGATCCGGCCATATTTTGTAGGAAGACAGCTTCTGGTCCCTCCCCTGCTCAGAAGCTGTGTCTAATTGGTGGCTACAGGTGTCTCACCTGTGACGTTACCTAGGCTTCTTGGTGACAGCCAGGTGTTGCATAAAACCCTCTGAGGTGCACGTGACGTCAAGGCTTGAAAAACAACATCTACAGCTGTGGTTGGGCAGCCCTGAGAGAACTCCCGCAGGACTGCCACTGCAAAACAAGGTGATTCCTTGAGCATGTTTGCGTGCACGTGCTCCTCACTGCTGGAGCTAGGCTCGTGGCCTGATTGGATGCTGCGTGGGCACGGAAGGGGCACGAGACGGGCTCCTTTAGGGTAATGGTACCTGTGTATCATGGAATTATTGGACCTACTGTTTTCCATTCTGTTCTATGCTCATGGGTTCATTTGTTGTCTGCCAAAAATGATTAAGTCTCTGATCGCTAACGTGCCTCCCTTGGGGTTTACCGTGCCCATTGTGTCCAGAGTGACAGTGCACAAGAAATTACTCTCTGGGCATTATATAATAGTGCACATATATACATGTGTATAATCTTTGCAAGGAAAATATAAAGTGTGTTGAATTTTTAAACGCATCAAAACCCATGACCAACAAAGTTGTTTTATGTCCCAAGAAAGGGTTTATATTTCAGGCCCTGTACCATTAAGGAATTGACTGCATCTGAATGGCCTCTGTGAAAATATTCCACTATGCAGACAGCTGAACTCCACCATCTACTAAAATAAGCAATAATGCAGTGCTGAGGATTTGTGTAACGAGAGCTCACCTCTTCCTGTTCCCACTTTATTTTTAGCTTATTTCAGAGGCGTACGAAGGGTGCTCTTTCAGGCCGCACAAAGCTGCCATTCATGCCAGAGCTAGAACAGACATCCTTTGTGCCACACTGCAGGTGCACAGGGCTATGTGTATTCCTCCTTCCTGAAGCCGTACAACCCGGTGCGGGACCGGGGGGGCGTGCGCGTCGAGCCAGCTGACGACTTTGACAACATCAGCCTGTTTGTGTCTGGCGGTGGGACCGGGGGTAGTGGGAGTGGGGGCAGCCTGCGTGGATTCTGCCTTGACTCCGTGGACGACCACCCCTCCCTCAATGGCCTCCCTGCTGAGCCGGAGACCCAGAAGGACCTCAGTGTTGAAGACCAACAGGTGAGACTGATGTTTTGTGGGACTATGTTCAGCCCATTGCCTGCAATCACGGCCATTGCATGCTAACCTCTTTTGAGTCTGATGGTCTTGTTTAAATTGGCCCAGTTCAAAACGTTTCGACTGCCAATTTTGTGTTATCACTGTGATGACCGTTTTTCATTTTATTTTGTCAGTACAATTCTTTACACTGACGTCCAGCCAAGTTGGAAAAGGCACTTTTGTCTGATCATTTGTAACAGTGCCACCTAGTGACAAGTTGGAGTTATGGAGCCATTTTTCGTTTTTGGTGCATTTCAATTTCAAATTCAAATTCTATTTGTCACATACATAACCACACACACGATGACATGTAGAAGAATGCTTACATGACTGTCTGTGACCTAAGAAGATTTACACAAATAAAAGGTAGAATTGTTAAAAAAATTAAAATAAATTACAAAAAATAAATTGGTCCTTGGCTCAGCGGGCTAATCCTCCCGTCTGGTGCACCATGTGGGCAGCGACGACATCAGGCCAAAACCCACCTGCTCCAATTCAAAACCCCCCAGCGTTTGAAACTGAGAGTGTAAAATGATGGGTATGTGTTAGCCGTGTGATTGTCCATGGAAAAGAAAAACCTGAAGTACAAGATCATATGTAGGACTGTATACAGATGAAATGTGCAAACTTGAGATGTGCAAATACGCATGTGATGTGCTACACCATAATTCCAGTGTTAGCATGAAGGTCTGGTGTGTGTTGTGAGGGCATTCCCAGGTTTACATTGGGGGGGGGGGGCAATTACCATAATTACTGCTGTCAGTGCAGTATAAACATGAAATTACATTTCATTAAACACTGACACTGAAAATTAAAGCCTCGCATTAATGGACAGGGTTACGTCAGAGTAACAGAATATATAACAGTTAAAATATGATTCTTCAGCTCAGTATGATGATATACACAGATGACAGACCTGTGTTGCTGGCACAATCTGTCAGCTGTACAAAGCATGTGGGATTCACAGGTTTAATGAAGCCTGACTATGTAAAAAAATGTGCTCTCTGTGTACTCTGCACAGGAGCACTTGGGAATCACACACACTACAAAACCATGAAGATAGATGATAAGAGATTTTCCAACCTGGGTGTGAGAGCCAGGAGGTTCTGCAGGCCTTTTAGTTACTTCTAAATTAGCTGAATTCCAAGTAAAAATTTCAGCTAAGAAAGTTAGGAGGTGACCTGATTTCTTGTGTGTCCCATTGGGGTCCCTTGCTTTACTGGCATCTTTCGTGTAGTCTGACGCCCCCTGTTGGCGCATGTCTCCTGCTACAGTTCTACGCAGTGTATGCCTTCCAAGCCCGCTGTGCACAGGAGCTCACCCTACGGGAGTACCAGCACGTGCGGATCTTGAGTTTTTGCGACCTGGGAGGAAACAAGGAGTGGTGGCTGGCCGAGTCAGATGGCCAGATGGGTTACGTGCCCGCAAACTACCTGGGCAAGATGTCGTACGCCTAGCACAAGCCATGGGGAACCAAGACCTCCCCATTCCATCCCAGGTCACAGTCACTTATCACACTTTCATGACAAAACAGCAGGCTGGCAAATGACGCAACTTCAAGTCTGCTGGAATCCCACTGGTCTGTTCCAGTAAAGGTAACTTACCTGGCCTGATACTTCACACCTTACCTTAATCACCATCCCTGTGCAGATACAACACCAATATTAAACAACTTATTAAAAAGGCTTTTACTGAAGGCTAAATGTATCACACAAAGGAACACCTGCAGCTTGAAGTTTGAAAGCTATAAACTCTCCAAGATATTGGAAGATGCATCAGTTATACAGTCAACACAGGAACCTACCCATATAATTTTTCCTGAAAACCTGATCTTGCCCAAAATGCAGCCTCTCCTCAGCACTTAGTGTTTTCACTTTCAGTGTTCTTGACTTCAATGAATGTTCAGTCTATAATTGCTAATGATTGGGGAACTCTACAGATGTACAGAAAAAGGTATTTTATCAGAGTTTAATATTAAATATAATTAGAAAGTTTAAATTTATACAGAGTTAAGTGTCTATATTCCTATAGCAAATACTGTATATTTTACAACAGCTATATTATACACAATAAATGGTTTTATTAAATACTTGTAGTAGATGACTAAATTAAATACTATCTGAAGGATGCTATATTAGACAAATAAACTGAAGACTCTTCTCAGATGACTGTTTTCTGTCGTGTATTTGGCAAACGAAAAAGGCACCAGTGAATTGAAAGTCATGTTCTGGATGTTTCTGGGCATTACCTGTACTGATAGTTACTGCTGCTAAAACTCTCTGAGAGGCAACAGTGAACCAGATGAATTCTCTAAGGCACATCAGTTGTACCAATGTATAACTTGCTAGTGAAATTATTCCATTGTAAATTAGCAAAGTCAAGGTTAATTGCATGTCTTCACCACAACAATTAATTCATATACAGTTTTTAGAAACTCAAATGAGGCACACAGATTTCAAAAAGTCATTTAAAAGCAAGCAAGTACTTGGTGCAAGGGAATTACGGTTAAAACACACCAAATGAACAATATGCAAAATAACGAAAGATATAACATTCAAAGCAACCCAAACAAAACAATATTACACAGACAAAACATTCCCTTTTGTAATACCAGTTATCTTGTACCATAAAATTGGATATCTTTCTGTTTCACTGAAGTTTAACTGACCAGGTCATTGCAATGTCTTAAGCAAAGGTTGCAGTCTAGTTGGCACTTTCTAAGGTTATTGTTAGTTGTACAAGAGTGTTACCAAGTGAAAGGAAATCTGTAGTAGGCACTGATGCCTATAATAGCCATCTTATAAAGTTAACATGCTAATTTTTCAAAACACTCATAATAGCCAAAGTAATAGCGTGACAACCAAGGCTGTAAAATAACACCTTTATTCTCGGGCACTCAGCCCTCACACACAATAAATGTACCTTTGCCTACTCATTGTGGCACTGACATTTAATGTGTGAAACACTGCTGCTCGGCAACGGCTGAAGGAAGATCCAGAAAAAAAAAAGCTGGAGGCGAGCTGAAATATTTTCAGTTGGAAGGCAGTGCCTCGAAAGAAGTCATGTGACCATACACCTTTAGGATAGAAACACTTTATACACAAGAACATAGGACAGTCTGATACTGCTGGAAAACACAACTCTCCAACGTAACGAAATTATATAAATACATCTGCTCCTTAAATTTTGGGTAGGCATGACCCCTCCGATCCCATGAGGTCTCATGCCCTTATGTACTGGATTTTTGTATGTTTAAGTTTGAAATTTCAGATATGAGCCAGTTCCAAAAGCAACCATAAAGCTGATGCCTGTGTGTTGACAGTCAGTGTTGCTCCACAGATGTGCTGATCTGTGGAATAACGCTAAAAGCCCTGATAACTGCTGTCTGAACTTTTCAAGGTTCTCACAGTTACACTGAAATCTAAAACTGGACCCAAAAATGAAAACAAAACTAAAGTTACTACTGTACTCTTTAAACTATATGAAACGCCATTTATAATAAAAGGAGAAACTGTTGTAATGAAACTAAGAACCTGCCCAAATTTAAAAAGCACAGCTGCACTGTCGATGGCACCAACCTTCATAACAATACTGTAGCGAACAAGCCTTACACACCATGATACTCAAACTGCTCATGGTAGGTCAACTACGGCAGTCAGAGGAGTTTCTCCCAGAAATCCTAAACTGATGAAAGAAGGTAAGGAGATGAGTAGCCCAGCTTCCCAGTCCAGAGTCCTGTGCACCTGTGCCTTTCCAGTGGCTCACCCACATCCTGGAAATCAGCATGAGGTGGCATGCAGCTGAAACATTAGGCTCCTCTGGAGGCTGCAGACCAAGGTGTGGTGTCTGCTGGATGGAACCTGGAGTCTGGGTGCTGGGTTCCACGTCACGGCCTCAGGTGTTCAGTGGACTGCTCAGGTGGACAAAGCCAGGGAGGGGGGGATAAGCAAAGATTAGACTGTGGATGCAGGCGTGTGAAAATTACACAACACTTGGCACACCATGAGATCAGAATATAAGGCTTTTGTCTGTGTGGTGCAGTCAGGGTGACACAACCAAACAAATTCTTCCTGAAGTCATCACCAATGGTAAGGTCAGAGTCCCACCAGCCTGGCTCGGCCCAGCTCACAGAGCAACACAAAGGCAGAGGAAAAACCTGTAAAAATCATTCCAGAACAGACGTGGGCGGCATCATTCGATGGCATTTTTACTCCATCTCTTCTGTCTGTTTGCAGCAAAATATGAAGGGGAAATTGACCTGCTGTGATTGGGCAAACTGGGTGCTGTGAACAGACTATAGAACATATACATGACTGTGGACCAGAATACCCACCTCTGCTCTAGACATTAACAGAAATCAAAACGAGTAGTGTGCATTGTTGGCAAAGCCAGAAGGCACAGAACACCATTTTCATTTATTCAGTCTCACACTCTGCAATGGAAATCCTACCTTACGATGTAAAGGCCTCTTTTCAGAAAGTTAGTAGAATCACCGAGTTATACAAACCATCAGAGATAACAAACTAACAGTTTAAAACCCCGCTGATTTTCACACTCTACAGCACATTCCCACAACAGTGAGAGGTTCATTTTGACCAGCAAAGAGTCACTTACCTGACTGCAAACTGAAATACACTTTACACAGGCCTTTCTTAGAAATTATCTAGGCATGTTACATCATACTTCTACAGTATATAAACTGAGACATACATTGAGCCCAGTAGTAGATTTTACATGGATAAAATCCCTTTGCCATTTTACTAGTCTAAGCATTTTACCTAGCACACATAATTGTGGTTGACTATATCTGTACATTTAGTAAATGTGAGCGATTCAGTGATTTGCTTTGAAGGCAGCTTGTCTTGCTATCCTTGTTGTGCAACACCAGATTGGTTTATTCTCATTGTGCTCTGCACACCATAGGAGGAATAGTTCAATTCCTTTGCACAGAGCCTCAGAAAAAAAGAGTAACAGTATATAGTGCATTGAATTACAAAAAGAAGCCCTTGAGGTTGGACAAAAAGTAAAATTTCTTCATTAAAAATTTTTGACACTCCCAGTTTCATGGGGAACACACATACAGAAGTCATTCGCTTGTTAAAAAGAAGGCATTTATTTAACTCGTCATTTGGAAAGAAGACATTTCATTTTGCTAACACAACAGCAGAGAAGGGCTTCCTATGCTGCCTTCAAGGAGATGGACCTGCAGCAGCCTGGCAGAAAGTGCAGAAAAGTGCAGCAGTGTTGGCATCGCTGCTTTTCACCTATTCCATACAATCTTAACATTACTGTTACTACTGGTGTTGTTTTAATGGGAGCGTAAATGCAGCGATGAGATGCTGACTGTGTCTCCCTGCCCAGTGGTTATCTTGTTATCTTCCTCTGTGCCGCTTTCTTTTTAACCATCTGAAGTCGCTTCATGGCATTGAGCTGAGACTCCTGAGAGCTTGGCACCTTGCCCACTGTCAGAGCCTCCGGGCCCGGTTTTGGCCCACTGCCACCAGAGGACTCGTTCTCGTCCCCGGCCCTCCCGCTCCCAGTGAAGCTGCTGCTGGCCAAGGCATCGGTACTGGGGGCGGGGGAGCCCACCTTGTTGCCGTCGCTGTTTGACCCCCGGCTCAGGCCTGGCTTTCCTAGGGTCAGAGGGGGTGGGGGCTTCAGGGGGACTGTGCTGGAGCCGTTGCCGCTGACTGCCATTTTAGCTCCCAACCCTGACTTGGTACTAGCCAGGCTGGACAGCCCCACTGGTTTCTGGCTAGACGCCTTCGTGCTGCTGCTTGGCCCAGAGGAGCTGAGCTTGGCACCGGTGGGGCTGGCCTTAGCTCCAAAAGCTGCCCACCCAGTCAGACCACTGGCGGCAGGCAAGGAGCCGCCGCTGGAGGGGCCCACTGACACTGCTGTGGAGGCCTGGAAAAATAAGTTTAAAAACTATCATCCACAATATCATCACCATCACTTTAACTGCTCTATTAGACAGAAACCCCACCACAATATGATAACCGTGGTTTTCCAAATGTCCCTGAGTGGGCCCCAAACACAGCATGAACATCACCTCCACCCTCAGCCATTTCACAGGCAAAATACAGGATTTAATAAGGAAAATGTCCACTCACCTTAACCTCTGTCCTCTTGAATGCTTGGAATGTACTGGCTGTGTCCTGCTTGGGTTTTACATCTGGCTTTTTGACTAGAGTGTCTTTTACCACAGGGGCAACGGAGGTCATTGCTGGGGCTGGTTTATGAGGAGGCTTCTGAGTTTTCTGGGCCTGATGCAAAAGCAGGAAGTGAAGAGGACTTTCACTAGCACAAAGCGCTGCTACTTCATTTTCATAGAACAGTCTATATTCTACAAAAATGTCAAAAACGACACAAACACGTCTTGCTCACGGCAAACGTACCATGCGCTTCATCTGCCTGGTGCACCGGGCGCAATACCAAACGAGTCGCGGGTCATTGACGTCCTTGTCCGTCACCTGAGGCTTGTGGCAGTCCTGATGGTATAGATTATGGCACTCCTGGCATTCGACAAGCTGGTTTCCAGAGGTGACCGTCATTTGCCTGATGGGACATCAGAACAGGACAAAGTAATCACATCTTTTGCAAATGTATTTCTACCACATGACTCAAAACGGGAGTCCTCCGGCTGTGCAGTTGTCCAGTTTCTGAGACACACACACACACCTGCACACCACACAGGCCAGGCCCATCTCCATGGCGAAGTCATCGGCACTAGTCTCCTCGAAGCTGGACAGGTCCGGCATGGCCAGGTCCTTGCTGGTCTGCACAGTGATGGGAGACGAGCGGTTCTCCTGCTTCTCCAGACGAGGTTTCTTTGGTGGCTCAGCAATGTCGCTCAGCTCCACCTTAACCTGGAGTTGAAACAATGTTTGTGAATGCAAAACAACATCACATCTCCACAAGGAGAGTTACTACATACAGTTTCAGGAGAATAAGAGTTCTTCCATTTATTGTTTTTGCAGCACAAAGTTGTAAAATATATCTGATTTATACATTGGAGTACAGACATCCCAAGTTCTCTTGAGGTTCCAGTCTATGAAGTCATCAGTGAATTATTTCTTTATACACCCACAATATAACTGTTGAAAGCAAACCCCCCTCCAGACAGCCAAATTCAAAACTTTCAGCTGCAGTTTCTCAGGAATGTGTGATAAAATATACTAGAGAGCAGTAAAATTATTTACAATAAACTATTTAATCATATAGCTGCAATTTGCAGTTTTCAGTGGATCCCCTGATCACTAGGAAGCATTTCACACATTGCATAAGACCCCTGTACATCAAAAGCAACAGAAATAAACAACCAGCCCCACAAGTAATAAGCTGTGTGACAACATTCTCACTTCTTCAAAACTTCACCTTTTCTGCTGCCCTTTTTTCGCTCTCTTTTTTAGACCTTTCTGAGCTGCTCGACTTGCTGCTACTGCCACTTGAGGAGGAGGAACTGGAGGATTTTACTTCTTGTTTGCTGAAGCTCACTTTTGTGACTGACACCTTGGTGGCTTCAATGTCCTGTTTAGGATGAGAACGTCATTGATTAAATTGGGACGTCACACAGTAGAGGTCAGATTCAGCATTACACACTATGGTGTGGGGAAGGAGACAGGGATAGGTGACATTAGCGAACACCTTCTGTAAGATCCTATAACTGGAGTCGCTTCCTCTTGATAAGGACTCGTCCAACAACGCCTTCAGCTTCTCCGCCGAATCCTTGCTTTTTGAGTGCAGATAACTCAGTCCTTTTAGGAAAATTGGGTCCAGGTCGAGACTTACAGTTGCAGCCATGGCCTCGGCTACCTGCGACAGAGGCAATATTTTTTCATCTGAATTAGCAACTTGGTACGTGTTATTTTATCACCCCGTTACACACAAACATATTATAAAATATTTTATTATTACAAGGAAGTCACATATGATAACTAAACGCGAAAAGGTCCTAAGTGCGGCAAAAACATACGGCAGTCTGAATTGAGTGATACCTTAATTCACAAGGTTAACAGAAATAATGACCAAAACCTTGTATTAACAGCGAAACACTTCATCCGCACTAATGTTATAATTTATATATATATATACACACAACAAAACACTCCAGTATTCATTATGATTATTTTCCAAAGAAACGTCAGACAGATTACATCTTTGTAGTCCATCAATATGTAGCAGTTAGCCAGCTAAAATAACCACAAACCGATTTCGCTAACAATCAGTGACGGAAAAAGCTTAAATGTAACATGATCTCACCCTCGATCACGATACAAAAGAAGAAGAATATTTTACATTAAATGCAGCGCTCTTCCATATAGTATTTCGGCACTGGCGCATTAGCGAAACAGCTGTGTGCACGTCTAAATCCTTCCGACACAAGACAAGACACAGTCACTTATTTGAGAAGAATAAAGGAGTACAAAACCTTTAAAATATTATTAAATTGCTGCAAATTTAAATCAATGTCTATTAGATAAAACACAGTTTTGTTGGTTGGAATTAAATATAAGTATTAAAAACTGAGGGTTTTACGTTTGAAAGATGGTCGAGCAGCATTCATTGTTACACCAGGAAGTTTTGACAGATCAGCGTGTGTATGAGCTTTTAAACGTGTACGCAGAGGGACTGTGACAACGTGAGTGTGTTATCTACAATCCTTAATGATGGTTTTCGGTGTTCTAAATGACCTTCTGCTCATCAGGCAGATTATATACGTCTTTTCATTTTCTTTTCTAACGTTTGTTATCGTCGATTCCGCTGCAGTGACATATAACCACGTTTAGCATTGCATTCCGTGTAGTTAGTATTTATTTACAAGTGACATGATGTGGCTCATAATTTGTTCAGTGCGAACAAATATTTGACAGCCCCAAGAATCACCTCTTTATTTTCGTGAAACATAATTGTTATCCGGGATAAGATGAAATCTCAGCATGATGAGGTTATCTCGCATTAGTTTTTATGCCGTTTTATTTATTTATTTATTTATTTATTTATTTATTTTTTACAGAGATTAAAGATTCTGCGTGAATGAAAGCCAGCCATTTGAGTGGTCATCTCTCTTTACAGCTGCACGATGAACCACGTGGAGATAAAGCACGGGGATCACCCGTGCCTTTTCCTTGAAGTATGCGGTCACAGTGAGGAATCCATCCTTCCCCTTCACTCCTCCATCGTACTGTTCGTTTTATCCTACTGCGAGTGCAAGTCCTTTCGCGTGTTCCTGGTGCCCTCCCCATTTGAAGACGCGCGGCCGTGGACGGGGCAAGTGCCGGAGTCACTCGGCGCAGTGGAAATACGGCACCACAATCTTCCACCGCTGGTGAGAAGCTGCCGCCTTCCTGCCGTGCTGGACGCGGACGGCGGATTCTGCCGGGCTGGTCTGGCTGTCGTGTTGAGACACGTCCTGCACCGAGTCTGTGAAGCGGAGCCCAAGCGAAGGGACGTACAGGCGCTGCTGGGGTTTAAGAGGACCTGTCTCAAAGCGTGTGCCGAGGTAGGAAGCTGTTGTACACCTGTGGAGCTGTATAAAATCATTATAAATAACTTTAATTCTTTCCCCCCCCTACATTTATTCGTCTAGCAGACGCTTTAATTCAAAGCGACTAATAATAGTCCACATACTGTACATGTACCGTTATATTGGTTCTCTGCATTTAACCCATCCCCTGGGTGGCAGCAGTGGGCAGCCACATGTGGTGCCTGGGAGCTAGCACCGAGTGTCTTGTTCAAGGACACACATGGGGGCTGGGCTGGGATTTGAATTAGGAGACTTGCATCCCATGCTGATGTTCTACCCACGAAGCTGTTTAGACCTACCAAAAAGTATGACATAATAAAATGCAGTAGTATGTCATTTTGTGTTTTACACTGCAATAGTTTTGCTTTATCTATTTATTTGTATATTTATTTGTGTATGTATTTATTTATTTATTCATTAATTTACTGATTTTTCTGAAGTCCTCATAACCAGAATATTTCCCCCTGGGAACATACTATTAAACATATCATCAAACGTATCCTTGACCACAGATTTCTTCATGAAAGCATCTATATCTATAAAGGATTAAAAAGAGTTGCAGCTGTATGAAAAAGGTAGCTCAATATAGATAATTACTGGTAAATGTAGTGACAATACAGCCCTGTTTATACTGAGAGCACATTGGTAGGTCTTGCACACTAGAGAGCAAGAAACGTCCATTCCAGCTACTTTAAAAATGCAGACCTTTTTTCAGACTTTGATCTTTGCATGTAAGTGTGCAGTCCGGTACTTTGTTGCCATGGCAAATGAGCTGACTGCGGGTTCCCCACCATCCCTGCAGGTGAGCCAGTGGACAAGGCTGTGTGAACTCAGCATCCCCTTGGCGGTGGAGAATTTCTTGCAATGCCCTGTTGGGCAAGGCGCCACAGTGGTGCCTGCTGCAGTCCTACATCTGGAGCGTAAACTGGGTGAGCCTGTCAGGGTGCACAATGATGACAAAATCCGCCGACAGAAGCTCCAGCAGCAGCATAGGGACGAAGCAGAATCTGGAGAAGGCATTGTACCTGGAGCCCTACCGGGTCAGGGTCCTAGTGGACTGGAACTCAGTGTTGCCCTGGCAAATCTGTCAGTGGATGAAGTTCACTCTTCAACCACCAGGGGGCCATCTGATATTAGGAAAGTGAAGACCACTAAACTGCCTTTGCTGGAGCACGTATTTGCTGAGGGGTTATATTTTACCCTCACTGATCTGGTTCTAATGCCCTGCTTGCATCTTTACCTGGTAAGAGTTTAGTCTTTATTTTTATTCACTTTTTAAAACCTTACAGTAGACAATACACTGGTTTTCCTTTTAGACCACTAAATGTAAAATAATTTCAGCTAAAATTCAAACATATCTCAATGTAGCAGAGCATTAGAGACTATTGAGGCAGTTCAAACTGAAAAGCCATTCCAACAGTACATGTATCATCTGACAAAGGTCTAATGGTTTTAATATTGACATCTGAGAGTGGAAGTTAAGCAGTGTTGGTTGGATGAAAATGAACAGTTCTCCTCACCTGTTTATTTTTGAATTTGAAAAAGTGACATTAGTGACTGGGACGGTTTGAGAGAGAGCACTCTGGGCACTCTGGGTATATGAACAGCACATTGACATGAGGGGAATTTAAGCCCACTCTCCACTTTTCTGGCGGCTGTCCTGTCAGCCTGTCAGGTGGAGAGAGATCAGAACCAGCGTAGGTCTGGCTGTTGTCAATGCTGCAGTGAAACCACACTGGCAAGGCACCAGACCTGGGGGGTGGAATGTTAGAACAGAGGTTTGTAATGTGAAACAGCTGGACGCCAGGACCGAGGAAAGATATTGCCAACATCATGATGCTTTTGTCACCCTTATCACTGTTTTATAGAACAGTCACGCACAGCAAACTGTCTTGTTCAAAATGCAATGCCTCTATGTGCATAGGACGGGACAGTTTACCAGGTGACTAGATTGGAAAACCTGTTACTAGAGCAAAGGAACTTAACCCAGAATTTAGCATCTTCTTAAAATTTCACACGACAACGTTGGGTGACACGATAGTCAGCGCTGATGTTGCTGTGGTTACCTGGCTTGTATAAAGTGGTTCGGTGGGCCAGTCACGTACAGTGGGTGAGGGCTGAGGTTATCTGCACCTATTCCTCCCTCAAACACTAAACAGTATAGTCTGCAGCGTGGAGAGCATAAGAGACACTCCTGTTGCACGTCAGGGTTTTTAGGCGGCAGAAGCATGTTGTGTCGGTTCTCTATTACCATGGCAACCTCTGTGTAAACAAAAGGATGGCACCGATGTGAATCGTTTTGTCAAACGCGATAGTGAAGGGTGTTTTCACCTCCAAGCGGGCGTGACCTGCCCTGTAGGCATACAGCTCCATGCTAATCCCCATGCTGGTCTCAGGGTGGGGTCCTTGTTGAATGATAGTCGTGTGGTGCTGGATTTATTGTTGTTTTTTAACATTGTTACTTAACCCCAAGTGTCAGCTGTCTAAATGCCTTGAGCACTGAGTGATGTAACTTAATAAACACAGTGCTGTCAGCCCCTTGTTTTGAAGAGTGGCTTTGTACACACACAGGTTTGTTGCTGTGGTTGTTGTTGTACTGGACTGATATGAAAGTGAACTCGTCTGAATCAGCCAGAATCATCTAACTCAACAGACGGGGTCTTGATGTAGCACTTCATAGTTGTCTTAGAAAACACCTGTGGAGTTTAAATTTTAGCAATTTTGTGACCCTGTTGGGAGGAAAGAATGGCGCTCATTATTTCTTTAAATTTTTATAGTTATGCAAAATAAAACTGAACCATTAAAGTTTTTACTATGTTGTTTGCAATGACAGAAAATAAAAGGTTAATGTGTGAAATCAGTGTTGTTTTTCATGTGTGCCATTGGTCACTGCACCAGGCTACTTCTCACCAGCAAAAATGATGTTTTATATAATTTACTGGAGCAAAACTATAGTCCCACCCACTAGGACCCCTTGACCCTGAGAGAACAGAATAGCTACTGCAAAGCTGTCTGATATTTCTGAAGTAGATGCTGGTTTGACTTTTAGCTCTCTGTGTAACAGATAGGTTCACTTTGGCCCTTAATATGGGGGTGGTGGGGGCACCATTTTCACTTTTGCTGATGTTTTTTGGACTCAATACATGGTAGATGCTCAGTTCCTCTGTAGCAGGAGATTTGTCCGTTTCAGGCATCAACGGCACCTTGTGTTTTGGTGCCCGTTTTTGTTCCAGTTGCTGCCCATGCTGTCTTTGTTCTCACTCGCAGCGTGCCGCTTATAGCCGTGGTGGCATTGGCTTGGTGCAGCTTCCCCTCCTGCTGAGCTGGTACCAGCGCGTTCAGGAAGTGCCTGGCGTGCGGCGGGCTGCAAAGGACTGCAGCATGGTTTTTCTCACCCCCCCGACCCTGACGCACCCTCCCCAGACCGGGCCGCCACAGTCCACTGAAGCGGAGCAGGAGGAAGGGCCAAAAACAGAGACGCCCTTCGTGGGAGGCCCCAGGCCCACCATGAACAAACTCAAGGTAACAACAACGCTCGCGCTTACATGCAGAGCAAGACGGGTTACCCCACACAGCACCGGTGCCAAGTGGACCAGGAGACCAGTCTGTGTACGAATTCACATCCTTTGATATGACAGCTTAACACCTCATCAGTGTCATTAGCTGCTGGTTTCAGTCCCTTTGATACTCTTTCTACCCATCAGTGTATACACACGCTTCATGTGATCTGGCTGGCTGTAAACATTATAAAAAAAAAAAAAAAATCTGGAAAATATTGGCTACACTTCAAACAGTTATGTGCGTGCCCCCACAAGCACCCTGCATCTTAAGTGGATTGTTGCTTTATAACGTTAATTCCTTATGCTAACTGAATGTGCCTTCTCAACACAGAATGATACTGTTTGTGTTTGGCTTTGTTTTGGTGACTGTTTCTGTTATTGTGACAGTTTGTAAGGAATGCTTCTTTGCTGGATCCGTTCAGGGACTGCAACAGGATGGACACAGCTGGTTTGTTAATGCGCAGGAAGTTTTTTTTTTTTTTTTTTTTGTGGGGGGGGGGGGGGGGGGGGGGGGGGGGGGGGGGGGGGGGGGGGGGGGGGGGGGGGGGG
>JABJVR010002214.1:0-17773 GCA_025773905.1 Chitala chitala
ACACAGACCCAAGGCAGGAATTGAACCCCAGGCCTGGAGGTGCGCGGCGACAGTGCTAACCACCACGCCACCGTGCCACCTTCCAAGAATACAGTAAGCTGGAATCATCTCGAGCACAATGTGGTTGGACATACCAAGATGTGGTGCAGTCACAGCTTTATATGTGCCTGGGATGTTGGTGTAGACCTGGTCTAATATATTATTGCCTCTGGTTAGGAATTTAATGTTCTTATGAAATTTGGGCAGCACTGCCATCAGTTCGAGAGTTTAACATTGTTTTAAGGCTATTCATTTTTGTGCTTTTCAGTAGTTTTATATTGCAAGTTCATTTGCATGTAAAGGTGAAATGTATGTAGTTAACATGATATAAGGGGCAAGTGTATTTAAATTTTGGTTAAATTATTAGTATATTAAGAGTTGCGACTTTTTCTAGACAGTGTACTTACACATGTTAGACTGGAGCTAAACATTGTTTTTGCTTAGTTTAGTTATAAACACTGTTTTTGTTAATGTGTAATCTTTGTAAGTACTCTTTAAGTTCTTTTCACTTGTAGTCTTATTTTTGTATGTGGACTATGACTATGTTAGCCCTTTCCCTGGTTTGTTCATCCCCTGCAACTTTCACCCAGAATATTGGAAGAAATAAATGAATAGCTTCCTGCAGCTGAGAAATATTGCTAAACTGTGCCTTTTTAATAACTACAGGAGATACAAAAAAGATTGAGCACACTTTTGTTTAGAGTTGTTTAGATTACCGCAATGCTTTACTCTCTGGAAGTACAAACCACACACGAAACATGTTACAGTGCATCCAAAACGCAGCTGCTAGAATTATTACTGGAAGCAGAAAGTATGATCGATAAATTCCATACTTTCCTCACGTCATTGTCTTCTTGTAAAGTACAGGACCAATTTCAAAGTTCTGCTGTTAACATATAAGGCACTCAAAGGTAAAACACCAGTATATCTATCAGAATAACACTTATGTTCCAAATAGTTCCCTACAATCGCAGAATGCAGGCCTTCTTACCATTCCATGCATAAATAAAAATATTGGCGCTAGACCTTTTAGGCGCCCTATGTGCTCTGGGATGGGCTCCAGGTTTCCCCGCGACCCTCACCAGGAATAAGCGGTTAAGGTAATGGATGGATGGATGGATAGACCTTTTAGTTACAGAGCCCCTAGTGTTTGGAATTGTCTGCCTGGTTATGTATGGAATACCAACTTGGTCTCAGTCTTTAAATCGCAAATAAAGACCTACTTCTTTGATTTCGCTTTTCCACAACAGTCTTCACAGCCCACTGTAATTAACGCTGCAGCACTGCTGTACATGCGAATGTATCTATGATGTTTGTTATGGGACTGCCAGTATTTTATATTATATACAAACCCCTCTCTGCAATCCTTCTGTATCCATATGTGTACCTGGTGTCCACCTGGGCACCATCTGAGCGGGGCTGACATCCAGAGTACTCACCCTCTCCAGATGGAGCCTTTGCCCAAAAAACACCTTGAACCTGAAGAGAGCTGCTCCCACACCTAGTGCACAGAAGGACATCATAATGATATTTACATTAGTACTCAAAAAATTTCATCTATGTATTCTGTAATGTTGCTATGCCCAGGTGGGGCTGCGCAGCCGGTCAACCTTGGGCCCCCAGAGGTTTTTTTTTCTCCACACTGTGCAATTTTTTGATTCCTCTCTTGTGCTGTTGTCTGGCTTTATCTGTAAACTCAATCATCCATCTGCTGCTAATTCTGTATTATTCCTTATTTTTCTTTGTGAAGCACTTTAAGACATGTGAAAGGTGCTATATAAAAACATTTTAAATTGAAACTGACCAGCAAGTGTGACAATAATACATGTTGAATGTCATGGCCATTATCAGTTTGATATTGTAAATGGAAGGCTGCTGTATTTTCATTTTCCTTCATTGCCCAGGCAGTCGATCACACATCCTTAGGAGAAACACAGTTGGCCCCAAGCAGCTTAGGATACAATATAGGGTTCACCAACCCATCACAGTATGTACGTACGTACGTACACACACACACACACACACTCTCTCACTCTCTGCCCAACCCTGGAGGAATGATGCAAGAGTTCAACCCACTGAGACAGTATGCCACACTTCTGTATTTTTTTTTTTTGGACTATGAAATATTAGAAAATCAATAAATCAGTCCTCTGTTGAAAAAAAATCTGTTTATATATTTTGTCCACTTGTGCATTTCACACATTAAAATTTGATTTTGGTTTTTAACTCTACATACCATATGTTTGTATGTTTCCTAGCATATTACTGCTAAGGGTTTTAGCAGATACACTACAGGATAGACAAAGTGAAGAAAGTACTAGTGAACCCATTATCTTTTCTCGTTTTTGTTTTGTGAAGTTAGTAATAAATTTAGAATGAGTCTTCAGCAATCACCAGAGAAATGGTTTGTCTAGTTAGCATTTCCTGAGTCAAGCATGTGATTTGTGGAGCCTGGCCCACCCTGGGTCTCTTGCAACAAGGATCAATGGCAGGTTCTGATAAGAAAGCAGGGAGTGAATGCATATTCTCTATTTGCCCATGTTATGGTCATAAAGCAACTGAGCAATGGTCTGCTATTCCCATTAGACACTGCATTAATCCTGCACCAGCACGTACATTTCACTGTTACCCTTTACTGCAGTTTGACAGTGTAGGAACAGAGGTCATAGAAAACGATCCTTTATCTCCTTCTCTAGGACTCCGCAATGGTAAGGGCCATTTAGTCTGCAAACAAAGTGCGACGTAGCATCATGCGCTTCAGGGGACATTGAAGACATTCATTCCATATTCGCATCATAACGAGCATCCTTGTGCTTCAGTGATAAAGCATTACTGGTAAGAATATACAGGTATAAGGCACTGGTTACTGTTATCAAAAGCAAATAAATATAAGGAAAGGGTATTTAGTGGGTTTTGATAAATCATATTCAGTTTTATAAGAAGTCTTCCATCTACAATGCAAGGCAAATTTTAAGTTTGAATAGTGAGTCACAAAATGGTGGTGCAGGAGTTTTGACAGCAATAGACAGAAACTTCATTGAGGTGTCATAACCTCTCTTAAATATCAGCTTGCTTTTGCATCCAGCCCGTCTTCATATACCATTTCTCTGTTCAACACTTCAACATTTAACTCCTTAGTTTTAATTATTTCATATGATGTATGTCTGCCATCAAGTCAACTACATTTTTTTCTCTACAAGTCTTAGCAAATGTTTTTTTTTATAATAATCTCCATAATAGTCTCTCATTTTCTTGGTACTCTAACTAATTACAACAAAGCTGACAGTGTTATTGTAACACTGAGAGTGTTTATTTGGGTCCACACCAAGTCAATGTTTTGTAGTGTGGTTTGCTTACTTACTATGCCTTTCCTTTCAGAGGAGGCTAATAGTTTTATAATATTGTCTTTAAAAGCTACCATGTGTTTAAATGTTGTTAACAATAAATAATTAAGCAGTCCATGAGGACAGTAGATATCAAACTGAGATGCCAAGCATCAATAAAATTTAATTCAGGAGGAGACAGGCTTTATGGCAGGTCTAACCACCTATAAAGGAAGCAGCTGATCGTTCTGGTGTGTCCACGCCATGTATTTTGCCTGACTGTCTGGTTTTCGTTACTTTGGTCATTCATCCATGTAGATTATTGCTTGTTGTCTGCTGTGCAGCTGTATCTATCAACCAGCAATCAAAAACCATACCTAATCGCTTCACTTGCTTTTTGGAGATTGAAGGAATTCTCAGGTTTCCAAGATAAAAACTGTACCTGGATTTCTCAAGCTTAACCATCATACCAACCCAAGCAGTAAAATTTACCAAGCTTGCTAAGAACAACAAACATCTGGGTACAGATGATGGCGTGACTGTGATGTCATCCATGGAATCTCTGATGGGTGTCTGACAAATTCCAGATATGGTTAGGGGTCATCTTCACTGAATGTATGCTATCTATTATTGCTAGGGAGACTAGACCTATTGAAGTAATGAACCAAGTTGTATGTTTGCAACTTGGGTGGCCTGGTGGCTCAATGGGTAGAGCATCAGGCTAAGAGGTGGAAGTCTCTTGGTCCCTGGTTCAAATTGTAGCCCAGCCAGGTGTGTCCTTGAACAAGACACTCAACGTTAGCTCTCTGGGCACCATGTATGGCTGCTCACCCCTAGGGGGATGGGTTAAATGCAGAGAACAAATTCCTTGTATGTACAAACATATTTGGCCACAATTCCCCTTTCCTTTTCCTTCCATTTAATTTAAATCTGCTATGAAATGACACAGTGTATATATTTATTGTTAAAATCATTGAAGATACATTATCATGCTGGTATGGAGTAAGCATTGCAAATGGTTACTAGTTGCCAATGCATGCATGATGTTCTTTGTTGGAGCAGACCTTAAATGGTTGTTAATGTGTGTACAACATTGTTTATTAAAGTGACACTAAATGGTTACTAAAGATTTCCTGTCCATGTTCTGAGTCAGTTGAGCATGCCACCTTCTATAATTTGTACAGATTAGAAGTGCCTGAATACCCATGGGATTAAAAAAGGGGATATCTGTGGTAAAGTACACACACACAGCCAGGATTAGATGTGTGTACAGTTAAAAAATATATATATTATTTTTGTTATTATTATAATAATTATTATTATTATTCCACTACATACTGGAATGTTAGATAACACAGAGGCACAGACATATGATAGTTTACCTAGAAATAACAAAAAAGGAAAATAAAAGATTCCAGGTAAAATCATGTGACTTGAGAATTTAGCTAAACATAGTAATATGTTATGCTCAGCAGAGCACAAAAATCATTGCAATGTAGGACTGAGTTTGGCTGAGGATGTCATGCAGGTCATTGCATCAGATTCAGTCAGACATCAGTCATCAAAGTGAAAGTGAAAGCCAGAAACAGGTTGAATGGTTTTCCAGGTTGATAACACTGTGTAACAATTATAATGGTCCTTTCTCACCAACTCAGTCACATATTTGATGAGCACATTTTGACTAGAACCATCTTTATTTATAATAACTTCTGTCAGTTAATTGTCACATTGCAACAGGCAATGGTTATCATATACTGAAAAAAGTCAGCAGATGTTGCACTTTTAATGAAGCTAAGTCTGACAGAGAAAAGCTGCCCCCACCCCAGACCCCCCCTTCAGAAAAGAAATCCGCCTAAACCAGCAGAGTATTGCATCAGTGAATAACAAAAGACAGTCAGGAATTTCATCAGAATCATTCAATATATAAATAACTCTTCCTGGTGGTAGTAATCATTAAATTCAGTATTTCAGAGTTAATGAATATAAACAATGATGCAATAAAAATGAAGATATTAAGATAACTGTGTACATTATTATTTTTTGTCCCAGGACAGACAATACTTTGTGCTTACAAACCAAAGTGGAATAAAAATACATATTCACTGGATTCCCTTTTATGTTTCATCTCATGTGATTACATTTAATTTGCATTAAACGAGACTCTGAAATTTGTACAATAACAAATCTATTTATTCTTTCTCTTATTCGATGTACAATTTTTCAGTAAAAGTCGAAAGGGAACATCCGATGTTTACTTCTTTGGCTAACAATGTGCTACTACATGATGTACTTTCAATATCTTAGATGGGGAATCTCTGCATTTGACACACATAAATGAAATTATTATGAGAGCAGAAAGCATATAGTCCTATTGTACTATCCATCTGTAGGCAAAATAACCAAGTGTCAGTTCAGCTTCCCCAAAAACTCAGTGATTGTTCTGCAGCTCCTCCTACCAATTATTTTTAAGTCAGTTTAAAGGGTCTTATAGCTAACATAACAACCCTTTTGGGCAGATCTAATAACCCTAGAAAAAGTGGTTAGTCCAGTGTGGCATTACTGGGCAA
The DNA here is from genome assembly GCA_025773905.1 of Chitala chitala. Taxonomy (NCBI): domain Eukaryota; kingdom Metazoa; phylum Chordata; class Actinopteri; order Osteoglossiformes; family Notopteridae; genus Chitala; species Chitala chitala. The sequence goes on from JABJVR010002214.1 coordinate 5,930, forward strand.
CCTTCACTGGACCCAGGCTGTAACTATACAAATAGCTCCAAAATGGGTTGAAGATGGGTGTTTAGGTCCTTGACACGCTAAGAAAGCTGGTCTTTACTATCTATGGATATAGACATTCAAGGGGAGGGGGGGCAGTGGTGGGAGGGAAGCAGGAGAGGGATGGAGCTACAGCTGCTCTTTTTTTGAGTTAGTCTAGAGCTGCAACCCACAAAGTCAATGTAACCAATGAAGCCAATGTAATTAGTGTAACGAATGGCTTCCTGGGTTCTACTGGGACTGCCCTGAGCAACACTCTTTGGGACTGCTATATAATCTACTGTTCTGACAGCCAGGCATTCATGATTTAGGGTCCAATTTTAGAGATTTCAAGATTGAGCAGAGTCATAACAATAAGCAGCAGATTGCCCAAAATAAAAATGGAGAAAAGGACTTTGAGAATGTTCTTCATAATGTGATACATGGTAAATGAATAACTAATGTGACTATTAGTGAGGTCATAGGAGAAATGAAAATATATGCGAAACAAAAGAAGAACGTAGACATAGGTGTAAGAAAACTGAATTATTTGGCTTGAACAGGGCCATGTTCTTTGCATAGCTGTTTATGTTGAATATAAATAATTAAATTAATTTTTATATAGCACCTTTTATAATGGTGGCATGGTGGTGTGGTTTTTAGGACTGTCACTTTGCACCTCTAGGCCTGGGGGTTTGATTCCCGCCTTGGGTCTGTGTGTGTGGAGTTTGCATGTTCTCCCTGTGCTTGGTGGGTTTTCTCTGGGTTCTCCGGTTTCCTCCCGCAGTCCAAAGACATGCTGGTTAGGTTGACTGGTGTGTCCAAATTGCCTGTTGTGTGGGCAGGTGCCCCATTCTGGGTGTCCCGTGCCCTATGGGCTCCAGGCTTCCCTGTGACCCTTGCCAGGAATACGCGGTATAGACGACGATGACTGACTGACTGACCTTTTATAATTGGATCGAAAAAACTATACATAGGTAACGTTAAATGTTAAGACAAAAAAATGAAGGTGAAGAATGAAAAACTCCACAGTGTGGAAAAAAAAAAAGACAAAAAAAAACCTTTGGGCATCCAATGTCAACTGGGTGCCCAACCCTCATTGTCATGCCAATGTTATACAGGACAGAATCAAACTAAGGACTGAATGATGATAGCATTATGCAATTCCTTCATGTGCCAGGTGTAGGAGTACAACTTCTGAGTGAGTTGCCAAGACCCCATGGATGAAGTCCACATCCACAATGTTACACTTGGGTTAGGGACTCTAACAAAGCCTCAAGTGGATTTGGGGAATCAAACGTGGTGCTGATCCTGGGAACCAACCAGACATGTGGGGAGAAGAATGGCATTAAGCATTAAGTACAGAAAAAAAAGAATAGTGCAGGCAGTTGCAGAACCCAAGGTTCATGGACATATAGAGCAGTATCAGCACTGTGGAATACAGTGAACAATGGTGTGAGTAGGCTAAACCAAAGAAATAGGTCTTCAGTCAGGATTTAAAGACCGAGACAAATTTAGCATCCCATACGTAGGCAGGCAGACTGTTCCATTATCAAGGGGCCATGTAACTAAACGTTCGAGTGCCAGTACTTTTATTTATATGTGGGATGACAAAAAGGCCTGCATTATGGGATGCTAGTGAGCATTTTGGAGTTTATACTTTATCAGCGTTTTTAAGCATGTTGGTGCGTTTATGAACTCAGCTGATGTTTTTGGTCTGACAGAATGAGTTTATCCCACTCTATAATAATAATAATAATAACAATAATAATAATAATAATAATAATATTTTCTGTGTACACATACTGTCAATAAGTAACTGAAAACATAACATGAGTTTATATAAACCATCAGTTTGTTTTTTTTATTTTAATTTATTATTATTATTATTATTATTATTATTATTATTTAGCTTTTTTTTTTCTTTAACTTTAAAGTACAGACAGACATTGTTATAATCAAAATTTACAAAAAAAAGAAAACATAGATAACCATAAATATATTTCCTTACTCATAAAAACAGTAATTTGTGGATTCTTTAACATGTAATTTCCTTCAAAACAGTGCATGTGCCAAGAACGTACAGTGCAGCACTACTCAACTGTAATTTAAATCCAAAAAAAAACCCTTTAGATAATTTAACATTTTCAATTTGGTTAATCATCATTTAGATATCCATCAAATTGTCTCTGTATTTAATCCATGCCAAAAATTATTGTCTGTGTAAAATTAAGTATATACGTGTGTGTGTGTGTGTGTGTGTGTGTGTCTGTGTGTGTGTGTGTGTGTGTGTGTGTGTGTGTGTGTGTGTGTGTGTGTGTGTGTGTGGAAGGTGAAGGCAACAGTGGTCTCCATGAAACACTCAGGGCTGTAACTCCTAAACTGGGAGAGTGGCTCAAACAGATCCCAGGAACAACAACTGAGATCTCTGTCCAGAAGAGTGCAGTCCTAGGAACAGCTAAGATACTGTGCAGGACCCTCAAGCTCCCAGGGGGACCTCAGCTTGAAGGAGAAATGACCGTCCCACAGGGGAGAGTGGGAAATTTTTTTTTATTTACAGAAGGTCCTCGACTTACGTCGGAGCATTCCTACTGCGCGACGTAACGTGATTTTCACCGTAAGTTGGAATCCACCTACATAAGCACCCACGTCACTCACATGGAACACATATACGGTACAGTAATGAAGCGAAACAGTAAAAATAAAAAATAAATAAACAACCGGCCAATGTTCGTCGGTGTTTCACCCTTTTCCAAACGTTTAATTATATCGACTTTCACTTTGTTTTAACGTCGCAAATGGCATACGTCAGAATGACGTTACAAGACTTTCTTAATAAATTTATGGGAGATGGCGCCAAAACCACGAAACGCCGTACGTCGGGTCCGACATAACCCAAGGACCATCTGTACACATGTTTACACATGTTTGTGTGTTTGCAAAATTCCTAAAAGAAATGAAGTAATGAAATATTAAATGAATTTAAACTAGGACTACTTTAATTTCTCTATAAAAGAAAGAACAAAGTATTTTTTTTTATTTACAACATCATTGAGGATAATATTAATGTTTCACAACAAGAAATGTTCCTATATTGAGGTCAATATTTCTATATCTAATTTTATTTCCAGATTAGCAATTCTATTTAAGTAACATCCATTTGGGTAAAGATTCATGCTCTCATTGAAGCAATAAGAAGTTACATGACTTTTTCTAAGAGCTATTTTACTTGCAGACTTTACTTTCTATAGACAAGATATATGAATGTGAGGTCGTGCCACTTTGTTACTGCTAACTGAGCCTGCTGCAGAGTACTGTCACACGGCTTCTAAAGCAAATGTGCCATTTTTTACTTATAAAGTTTAAGTGCTTATTTAGCAAGGATTAGGTATTTGAGATACAGCATGACAATTTCTTAATTTTTTCTTTGAGAAAAAGGGTCTGGGACTATAGTGGATAGCATTCTCCTGGGAGTTTACAAAGGTTTACACTTACAATGAGAAACCAGTTCTCCTAAATACATGTGCATATTGTCTTCAAACACTTCAAAAAGGATGGGTGAGCACAAGGACAAAAGTGAGAAAATGTTTGCATAGAGACGAAAAATAAAATAAAAGCACACATTACAAGCCAAAAGTATTTTAATTTTGTTGTATATATATTGCAACCATTGATGACAATTATACTTACAACAGTGCTTTGTTCTATTAATATAATCTTTTTAAATTCCAGATACATAAGAAAATGTGAACAAAAGTGACTTTCTCCTGTTATCTGTAACTGAAATCATTTTTTTTGAAAGTCAATCTACATGTTCATTAATTCCTGTGAAAACCACCCCTTAAATGTTTTACTGAAAATGTGTGGTACAGAATACAAAATGTAGGAGATTCAGCCTGAATTAAAATGTATGTGCATTTTAGTCTAAACCTAACCACCCTACATTTGCTCGCTGTCAAATTCGGTGTACAATATAAAAGGTTACTTTTCATCTTGAATGCCTTAAATGGACTTCCATTGATATATCTTAGAGATCTTTTACTCTTTTACACTGCTCCCCAATTACTGCATTCACAAACTGGTTGTTATCTTATTGTACCAAAAATTCAGAGGACAAAAGCGACTACAGCCTTGTCTTCCTGTTCTGTTGAATCATCTATCATCTCATGTCTGAGCTTCAAATGCACCCTCTGTATTTTTAACCGTACAATAGAAATCCATTTATTTGGGGGCTTTCACAGCTAAAGGCACTGAGCTGAATGGATTCTTAACACAGGGCTGCTTGTGAGCTACACAATGCTAAAATTGTACATGTTTCTCTCAAATCTCGGTCATGGTTATATGTATCTTCTCTATCGCACCATTTAACATGTTGTTGCATGTTATTTTTCTAATGGTTCCTGATGTGGGAAGTCATCTCTGCTTCTGTATTATATGAATTAATTTTGCTCTGGTACAAGAACACATTTGCCAAGCTTTGAAGCCCTTTCCTCTGCTTCATTGGTTCAGTAGGTGTCATCTTACTGTTACAGTTCTCTTTTTTTCTGGCAAAAAAAAAAATATTATGTGAGGTGTTTGTATTGTACTTATGTAAGTATTCCATTCATGTTATGCATGCATTATATGCAATATGGAAAAAGGGGCTTGGATGAAAACATTCCATTTCTCCTTTACCTCCCAACTTTGATTTTCTCCTGGGAAGGTGTTGGCAAATACATCATTATACCCCTCAAATGTATATCCAAAACAGTGGATGCTCTCTTCGAACAGTGACAGTTCGTCAAGATTTCTTATAGAAAACTAGCTACAGTATATGTCTGATGGAAAAAAGATGCAGGTGTTTCTTTTATATATTTGCTGTGCATGGTAATCAAAAATGTAATCTTTGCATGTAGTGTAAGGATAATTGACGTCAGTTCTTTGAATACCTTGCACAATCAAGCTTGATTTTTCCTATTTCATCTCAACATAAATTTGATGACTGAAGGACACTCATATGCAAATTAGTTTTACATCAAATGAAATTTCTTAACCCTTTTGGGAGGAAAAAATTTACTCTTCACTGATACAGAAATAGTAAACAGCTATATCCATTGTTGTCTGGCTTCACAGAACCAGGCAGAACTATACTGGAGGCATACTGGGGTAGCAGTGCTTTCCAGTAGGAGTGCCCATCCTGCCAAATCTTCTTTAACAGCTAAATTTAAAATCATCCATGCAAATGCAGAAAACCTAAAAAGCAAAATTCAGGATTTGGCAGACTTCTTCTGCGCCGCCTGATTTCAGTGTGACATCACTACATGGATTGAAATTGAGCAAAAATAACAGAACTTTGTAACAAGGATTAAAACGAATGGTGCTGTCAGACTTACGACAATTTCCCTGTTCAGAATTTGTGAGCTTTGTATCAAGATTTTTTTTTCTGAAAAGAGTGGAGCAGTTTAATTAATTGGAATCTTTTCAGTGACATAAAATGATGATTTCAGGACATGTGAAATGTGGTAAGACTACATTCACACATACAGTGACTGCAAAACTAACGTTTCATTTAAGGTGTTCTAATCAACACAGAAACCTTCGTCTGAGAGCTCATCGTCGCTTATACTCATTTCACAACAAAGATATAAACATTTTTTTAAACTTTTCACTTTCACAGGGTCAAACATTTTCCAAAACATCCATCCATCCATCCATCCATTATCTTAACCGCTTATTCCTGGTGAGGGTCACGGGGAAGCCTGGAACCCATCCCAGAGCACATAGGGCGCAGGGCAGGGGACACCCAGGGCGGGGCGCCAACCCACCACAGGGCTTTCCAAAACATATCTTTCAAAATATTTTTTTCTAAATCTGTTACTGCAAATATATCCTTGAGGTACTTTCTAATCTGCAATTTGGTAATTTGAAAAATTTTAAATGTACTGCCACATACACTTGCTATCCTGAAAGAATTTTCCTGGTGCCCTGGTGCAGTATCTTTGACCCAGAGTGTGCTTAAAGAGTTGCAGTTTGCTGTCTGTATGAAGCTGATAATCTCTTGTTAAAATACGTGAAAACCATAGGTAAAGATTCGAAGCAAAGCAGAACCCCAGGTTCGTGTATGCGTAGACCGTGAAGTGTTGTGGTTCATTTTAAATTCTAAATCAAATGGACGTAGGATAAATATATTAACTGTAAAAATATATGTTCCTTATGTTTTGTACTACTTATTAGTCTAACTCCAATATGTGAATAACTGTTGTCTGTACTCGTAACCCAAATTCCCTACACATGCACATAACAGACACATGGCGACACTCCCCCACACAATCTAATAACACCCTTCTAAATTTGCAGCCCTATCCCTCACAGTCAACATTGCAATCCTCAGTATGTTTTTCATTGACTTGTTTTTCATTGTCAACCATTTTTATTTGTTTTTTTTCCTTAGTTCACCTGTGAAGTGTTGTCAATATGTGATTGCTAATCTAAGTACAGTTTCTTGTATTGTCTGTGTCTTTGGGTCTTGAACCTTTACCCTTTTTATATCCTGTTTGTAATTAATCACACTACCCAGTTTTTTCTCCTTTTGAAGGTCTTGTCTTTGCTTTTCGTCCTACCGGTACTGGTCATTGTGACTTCACTGTGTTTTTGAATTTCAGATTTTTGTATTTGTTTTTAAATTATGCTCCATACTTTAAAACCTTGCATTATCACTTGAGCATTCATAACTATAACAAACATGGCATGCTGTTTAGTAGAAAGGTGATTTCAAGATATTTAGCTCTATTTCAAATTTAAAAACAGTGACTATTCTTTTCACAGAAGCAAAAAATAAGTAATGTCACGGGGTAGCAATACAAAAACAAAAGCAAGTCTACTTGCAGCAGAACTTTTATTTACACAAACTGGGTCTTCAGAGGGACATGTGGGGTACAAACATGGGAAGCGTCACATGGGAAAACAACAAAGGCTAATCGAAGCATAAACAGGAACAAACCATGACTGGGGAGAGAGTAAGATGAATATGCACACAATATTCACAATAACTGGCAAGAGAGAAAAGGACCAAAATACTATAGTTAAGAAACCAGGGACCCTAGCACCAGGTGTAATCACTGACAAGAGGTGAACATAGACATACATGACAACTAGACTAGAGAGGGAAGCTAGAAATAATACAGAGTAGAGAAGGCAGGACCATGCTTGTGATAGTACCCCATCTAAAAAAAGACAGATCCTGAGGCCTAAGTGACTCACAAGACATAGGTCTGGAAAATGCCCCAGGGCTTAAGAAAACACAGATGCAAACAGGAACAAACCTAGTGCAGAGAACAAGTGAAACGAGAAAGAACACAGCAAGCCAAAAACAGATCAGAGATGGGGACAAAGGAACCAGACACTGGACATGGATAACAAGGACCAGACTAATCCAGGGAGCTGGAGGAGGAACAAGATGGGGAGAGGACAGGGACTAACCAAAACCTAGGGAAACACGGACAAGACAATTAGAATCAGGTGCACTAATCAAATGTAAATGAATACATTAGATGATTACAGAGAGTCACACCTTATATAAACTCCAAACAACTTTTCTGGCTTAGTCATAGCTATTGTGTACATGGTGCAATCATGCCAAGATCAAAAGAGTTTCCTGTGTTCTGGAGGAGGAGGAGGAATAAGAGCTGGAGCAGCAACAGCAGAAGCTGCAGCAGTAACAGGACCAGTGGGATCTGCAGCAGCAGCAACAGGAGCAGCAGGAGGAGCAGCTACAACTATTGACAATTTTGAGCCTAGGAAGTGATTTAAAGCAATTTCTAAGCTATTGGAAATTTGTCCCTCCACTGTTTGTAAAATACAGTAATTTAAAAATGGAGAAATCTTTAAACCATTTGCAATCTGCCCAGGCCAGGAAATCCTGCCAAATTCGACCAGTGAGCAGATTGCTGGATGTTTCAGGAAGTTTCAAAAAACCCCACAGTGTCATCAAGGGGTCTACAGGCAGCTCTTAGGTGGTCGGCAAGTGGAAAAATTCCCTCTGCTCTTAAAAACAGAACATCAATGCTTGGTTCATAAAATGTAGTCTGGTTCACAAGGAGCAGTGTTCCCTGGAGTAATTTGTCAAAGGTGGTGTTTTGTCTACTAAGGATGAACTTGCTTTTTTCCACAAAGAGAAAAAAATAGCAGGTTTGTTGAATAGATGATTACAGTCTAATTTAGATTATTTAATTTAGATTAGAACACCTCTATCAAAGATTAAATTAATATGAAATGCTAGTTTGTCCAAATAAGTTGGAGCACATCTAACTGTACTAAAGGTGTACTTTTATTTGCATGGCATTGTAATTTTCCTCAAGATGCAATAGGTTATTTATATAGAGCATGATACTTTTTTCTTTTAAATGTCGTATCAGTAAAATTATCAAGTGTTTTGCCTTTTCCTTTAATTAACAAACATCAAAATTTGAAATAAAAAGAAGAAAGAAAAACTATTTTCCCACTGACGGTTCTCTTATAGGGTAAAAGAAGGATGCAATTGCTTTAAATCGTGTGTTTATCAGTACGGATTGTGTATGAACTTGATTGAAACAAAATTACAAAGTCTTGTTCCTGGCAATGACTCACAGTATTTATAAAGCTGTGAGAACACAACTAAAATTATGTTTAAATCAATTCCATAGAAAAAAAAAAGTTTTTAAGTTATATAATAGAATGTTTATAACACCAAAGTTTTAAAATTTATTTTTTTAAATATATTTAGCCCTTATACTGTACAAGGGGAAAATCAATTCTAAAACAATGAGCATGTGCAGCGTTGCTAGGGAACCCGACTTTACAAGCATATTTGTTTGATGGAAGATCTATTCTTATCTGCATGCACATTCCATTTTACTGTTCTACCTCTTTGCACTATACAGGGGTGATTGTTTATCACATGCTTATCTAGGTCATTAATCCTAGATAATTACATGAGTAAACACTGGAAGGTTGTGTCTTTCCATATATTATCCTCATTGTACTTTGTTAAGGGCTTCATGGGTGAGAAATCACACGATATTACACAGCACATTCATACTCAAGAAATCAAACTCTTCGTGTCAAAATGAAATGCAGAGACAATTCCAAAGTTTTTCTTTTGTTGTTTCATCAAATACTTTCAATTTAGAACCTTATCATTAATTACAATGCATCATGAATACCATGATCTATCTCTGGGGTATTAAAGCTGATCAACAAAAGGAAAATGACATATAGTAGCATTGAAAATTATTAGCTTTAAACATTTGCATTTTTTCCCTTCTTTTTTCCCAATGTATACATGACATAGACACATGGGAAATGTGTTATAAGAAACACTATGATTTAAACTTTCTGTCAAATTCACATACCTTGAATAACTCATAGCACTTTTCTGTCATTGGTTTCAGTTGGCATGACACAGAACGTTTGGTATCTTGAAATATACGCTTGGAAGACTCACAATGGGGGAGGAGAAGGCTGCTTAAATAGTCTGATAGTGTGTTTAGCTGTATGTTACTGCAGTCCATTATTATTCACTTTTAGTGCTGCAGTCAAAAATTGGAACATGAAATATTATAACATGTCCTCTGAGGGGATAGGCTGGTAGCATCTGCTGATGGGGAAACCTCTGAGGTTTGAGGAGTCTTCTGGTGGTATGGAGCCAACTGGTCCCAATGCACCACCACTGCTTGGTTCCCCAGGCTGGTCCATACCCAGTACACAATGTCAGACAGTTTATCAAGAATCACACCTGGTCCTTGCCAAGTGTCCATCAGCTTTGGGTATAGGCCCCAGCGACTTTGTGGGTTGTGTAGCCATATCTTGCTACCTACTTCCAGCAGAAGGTGTTGTACGCTCGCTTCTATCATTAGCCTTCCACAGCCAAATGATCCAGGGTTAGTCAGTGAGTGACTTCCAAGCATTGTTGAAGGTCTCAGACGTACTCTGGTTCAGTGGTCAGATTGGGTCCAGGGGAACAGCCGAATATTAACTCAACTGGGGTGCGCAGCTCATGGCCTAACATCGGCATCACTGGTATGAATTTTGTTCAGTCCAGGACGGTAGTCCTGCAGGCCCACAGGCCAACTGGCAGGTGCTGGTACCAAACCCTTTGATGTCTGGTCATCTCTTATTCACCCTCAGCAGCCATCAGAACTCTGTGTAATGGACTAAGGGAGCAGGTGGGTTTCAGGCTGGGGTTGTTGCTGTCTGTATAGCACACCAGAGAAGAGGATTAGCCCACTGAGGCAGGTCTTCAGATCTGGGAGCTAACTGAACTCTTGTCCCAAACCCTGGGGGTGACATCACCATCACTGCAGCATGTCTGCTACCACATACAACAGTCACTATGATATAATATGGGAAAACCATGTATTCACCCAGCAAAACAGGCAAAGGTAAACTCTTGGACATTTGAAAATAAACTCAGAATACAAAATCACAGTCTGCTCTACAGGTGCTCATGAAAAAGACACAAACTTTTGAAACTCTCTCAGCTCAACTCTCTCTTTTCTTTTCAAATCTATACCCCTCTGTTACCCTATTTTAGACAAGAGTAAGAGTGGTGACATCAGTTATGGCTCACCCACACATAGTAATCACATTCTCACCCCCTATTCCACTCACAGCTAATGCGGGGCTTAGCACAATGATGGTAATGTGAGTATGAGAACGATTTATCCCTGCCTTTTTTTGCCCTATTTTTTTGCACACACTGGATGAAAATTAGTTTGTGAGATGTCTCTCAGTCATACTCCACACATTAGGAGATAAAATTGTAGAAACACAGAAAAACAAAATAGTTTAAGATGAATGTCTTTCAATTTTTTTGTCTTGGAAGGAACGCCTCCTGCTGACTGGTTTCTGTAGATGTCACTTTGAAGTAGAGGACCCCTCACAGTTCTATTCTAAGAGGGTTTTGTTACCCTGTTTTTCTGTTGGCTCAGTTAAAGAACACTCCACGCGATGTTATGCTGCTTTAGGGGTGGGAAAAATAGTGAAGAAAAGGTGTTCCACTCCTCCACTGTCTCTGTTCACCCCTCAGGTAAGTGTTGCACTGATGGATGTTCTCTCGTACCTAGCAGAAAAGCACACCGACAGGCTTGTAGGTGGGAAAACTAAAAACAGAGTCTGCCAAAGATTGTACTGCATTCTTCTCTGGAGAACACGCTGACTTCTTTAAAGGGGAAAAAATTCTCTCCAACCACACAAAATACACATGGAAATGGTATACCCCAAACTTGTTTGATTCATACAAAAGCCATACAAAAGCCTAAACTAGATTATCCTAAAGTTCTATTACTGTTAATCCCCAAAACTAATTACTTTTTCACACAGTGCTTTGCTTAGACAATTGAGCAATTCTCTAATTTTCTTGCATTACAAACCCAACAATATACTAAAACCACAGTACAAAGCAAAGAAACTCAAAATTATCTATTTATCCATTAGTGATTCTTTAGAAAATAAGTTGAAAAAGAAGAACTGATCTATGTTCTTCATAAAAGTATAACATTTTTTGTAAGGAATAACAGTATTAGGTCTTTTGGGGTGACTATAGTCTTTTCACTCTAGATTTGTCCCAGGTTGTTCAGGTTAGCAGAATCATATTTGATATTTGATTATACTGTTGTAGAAAATTCATAGTTTCTGAGCCATTTCACAATAAACCTTTTTGGGCTCATTGTCCTTAAATATCACATTCCAAGCAAAGTTACTTCCTCTGTAACCAAGTATATATCACACATTCCATTCAAGTATGTGGAAGACAAACATTACTGTATAGTATACTCCCTATCCTCTCTCTCTCTCTCTCTCTCTCTATATATA
>JABJVR010002215.1:0-17771 GCA_025773905.1 Chitala chitala
AAAACACAACAGTAAACACAATACATGACAATTACTTTGCATCCTGCAATGGCAATAATATACCTAAGAGCATAATATACCTTACCTTGAGGTGAATAACAATTCCATCCGCACGTTTCTTTCCTACTGCAATTGTGCAAGCAAACGCACGGACAACATCGACAGAGAACCGTTTGGGAAATGTGTATGGATCGGCATACGGCTCTCACAGACAGAGACATAACGCACAGGTGCTAGTGAGAAGTAAACTGCTTAAATTTGGTCTGCAGCTTGCGTCGCTCCCCGTCAACATCCACTGACATCGGCAGAAACACTGGAGCGTCCTGCGCCAAAACGATTCGCTTGCACATTGAAACACCATCAATCAGCTCAAAGGGTGTTATGCCAGCAACACACAGCTAGTTAGCTGTTAGCAGGTTGCCTGCCTTACTGATTTGGCATCGTGATGCACAAGCGCTGATCATCACCTTGCTGCATGTTTAATACGTGATTGCAAGGATGCACTAAATACAGGTTATTAACAAAAAGGCAAACCGACAATTTACCTTTAGGAAAGAGAACAGCCTTTACGGATCCCTGTGCAGGTGCCTGACGGCAGAGCGAACTGCTCTGACGCTCCTTCTGAATGGTGTGAGAAGCGGCTTTACTCGGGTGGAGCCGAGTCCGTTCAGGTACTTGGAGTGGCGCGCACCACAGATGCTCTGCCCCGACTCTGCTGCCAAGAGCTCAGCGAGGTCTGGGGCGGATTACACTGTCGAGACAACACAGAAATAACTGCGGGTCGAAGGACTAAGTTCTTGGTGTATGGGAGGTGGGGCCAAAGAACATAAGACAAACTACGGAGTCTTCGGATTTGCATCACAATGAGTCTTTGAAACAAGCCCATGTGTTCTGGAATTGGAACTGTTGTGGACTGTACACGCGACATCAAAGTCAAAATTACTGTTTATTAATCATTAGTATACAGGTAGTATGTATAAGTGAATTTATAGGCTCCGTATTACAATGCAAGTATGCTTTATTTTTTAAGTAAGAGAAGGTCCGACAAAACAATTTTAGACCAGATTAAACAGCATTACAAATAGAACATGAAACATTATATGTACTCACGTTAAAAGTTAAATGAAACACAGTGAATGCATTTTATCATTATTTATTTATTTATCTTTATAATCGTTTTCACAAAGATGTTAAGTGTTTAATATCGTGCACGTTGAAGACAGGTTTAAAACTCAGTTAACTTTGCTTTAGGACTACCTGGAGTACACAATCTGTTGAAATTTTCTCAGCTTCATGTCATGTATTAGAAATTGTGATTTTTTTTCCCCCTCTCTAGTTATAACAGTAGATAAGTGACACTGTTGTTTTATGGCTTCAAGGTTGTGAGCCCTCACCACTGTGTGTGTGTGTGTGTGTGTGTGCGTGCGCACTCTTCCAGTATATGCACGAGTTTACTTCTGGTGCTCTGGTGTCGTCATGCAGTTGAAAGATTTGTGGTTTGGGTGAGCAGAATCAACAGTGAAGGACTGGGGGTAATAGTAGAACTGATTATTGTGGCCTGAGCACATGGGGGGTTTTAACAGCCTTAGAGGTGGGTGCTAGGGGACCATTAAAGACTACAGATGCACAGGGCTAAGAATTTGGTTGCCCTGAGCAGGATAATGTTCCATAGGATGTATATATGCATATCTTGCTAGGTGGATTGGGTTTGACAGATTGGTGCTGATGTGCTGGCCATACAAGATGGAATACAAATGAAATTTTATGACAGGCATCAGACTCCATTAGGATTTCAGTTCCATGGTTCTCAATGATGGCATTGATATTTCCAGGTAAAATTCAACTTCTTAGTTCCATTGTACTTGCTTTTGTGTTATGATTATAAATGGGTAAAGTTCAAGACTAAGGATCCTTGGGTGAAAGGCTTAAGGCAACATCTTACATAAAAGACACTGTTACCTTCTTTCATTAATAGGCTTGATAGCTGATCTGTAGTGTATTCTAGGTATCTTAAGTTACATAATGAGGATTCATAGCTTTAAATGTTATATAAATTACTAAACTCATCAAAACAAGATGTTTTACATACTTAAATATCTCAGCCTCTATGTGAATGTGCAAATACACCAGTCAAAACTCTGCACACACTTCCTTTAATCTAAAATCTTTACATTCTTTAAACTGAATACTTTTGCCTATAAAGAACTATTCCGTTTAGGAATATGTACTGTATAAAAAAACACCAGTTGCATACAAAATTTGAATTTCTAACTGAAATTGAAATTTTCACATTTAAAAAACTGTCATGGTCAATGGAGATCTGAGCCAGCCTGTTTGTCTGCTTTTTACATTGCCTGTGACCCACATCAGGATAGAAGGCTGAGACTGGATAATTGGATGGTCACTGAAAATAAAGGGTTTTCAGTAGGATGCATGTTAGCGCATGAACTCCAATTTTGCCAGATACTCTGAGTTAACTGCCTCTTTTATAATTTTTGTTTTGTGACCAACAAGATGAGGATTGATGGTTACCATAAATATAGATAGCATAAGCACAGATTCGCCATTCCTTGATGTTAAGAAAAACAAAATGGCCACATAGGTCAAGCTATGTAAAAACCTTTTCCTTATACTTTAAAAAATGAAAAAAAAAAACACTTTAAAAGTTTACAACAAAATTTCAAGTAACTGTACCAATTGCAGCAAAACAAACATTTGAACACTGTCACTTATGATGGCCAATCTAGGCCAGACAGGGCAAATGTTACCTCAGAATCACAAGTTTATTGAATCATATTTGTAAAACTGGCAATTGACTGCCACTGTAATATAAACTTGGCAGAATGTGACTGGAGTATAGATATTTTATTGTCAGCTGTTTAGATGACACGAAGCTGGCTTAATGAAAGAAACCAGCATTAAGTTTGAGAATAAGAGGATGATGCTTAGCTAGATAAAAGCACAGGAACTTGACATTTGCTGAATATAAAGTATTTGTGATACAAAGAGAAGGTTAGCACATAAGTAATGCGTGTGTGCTGTACAGTTCAAAAAACATCAATGATTTTATCAGGAAGTGTGTGAATAAGTGTGTACCTACAAGGTCAATGTCCCTAATGAAAGGCTGGATCTATCATGGAGGGGCATTCAGAACATAACCAATCCCCAGTCCAAATGAAACAATCTAATATTGGATAACAACAGGTCCTCCTGGGCAGAGGAGTTAAATTGTTACCTTACAGTGTCTGCTTCAAGAATGACTTAAATGTCAAAAGTTGGTATGTATGCCTGCACTCTGTCGAGGGAATACTGTACTTTGTCATGGAAGCAGAGGTAAGATCATTTTTAACACAGGCTAGAAACTAATGGGGCAACTGGCTGGACGTGTCGTCAAGTGCTGTACAAACTAAGTGGCTTCCAATTTAATATATGTTGCAAATTTCTCACTGTCATTGTAAACAGTCCCTCATCAAAGAAATCAGTAATTAATTCAGTTCCAAAAAAAAAAAAAAAATGATGAAACTCTTTGAAAAGACAGTGTTACCCAAGTATCTAGACTGTCTTGTATACAGGCATAATATCTCAACAGCCAGTGCTGTCTCTTTTGGCTATTTACAACACCTTGACTCACAAATTGAAGATTCCTATATAGATGTTATTTATTATAGCTCAGCCTTTAGTGCTGCTGTTCTTAAACATCTTCTTAAGTTAACAACTGTTTCACTGAAGGACCACAGGCCCTAAGGGTTAATGGGAAAATCTCTAAGATAGACTGTCAACCTACACATGCCTCAGAGCTCCGTACTTAGTCCCTGTAACAGAATCATGTGAATAGCGTGTAATTGCGAGTAAAGTGATTAGTAATTTATTAGGAAGGGTCAACACAAGAACACAGCTGTTGGAAAAATAAAAACTACACTGGACACAAGAGAACCAAACTGAAATACCACACTTTAGGAAACCAGACAGAGTAAAACCAACTGACAAAATTACAGTGCGGGGCAATAAACAACGTAACAAGGAGAGTACAAGCAGCTGCAGCTATGACAGACCCCTGCTGTTCTATGTATTCATTGGGTGCCCACATATCTCTATTTACAAACATACAGATGACACTACAATTACAGGCTGTATCACCAGAAATGATTAAATGGACTAAAGAGATGATGTAAGGTGTCTGGTACAATCATGTCATGGGTGGATCAGTAATCTCTCCCTCAGTGTTGCCAAAAAAAAAGACCAGTGTGTGAACCATCACCTCATCTACATCATCTGTGTCATCTGAGTGGCTGAACACTAAGAGATAACCAACAACTTTAAGTTCCTCAGCATTTACATTACCAGGAACTTGACTTGGTATCTACAGCTCTCAAAACCCATAGAAGGGGTCAATGTCTTCTTTCACAGACATGTGAAAAGATTCAGATTGTTGGCAATCATCTTCAGCATATTCCACAGGTGTGCTACTGAAAATGTTCTTATGTGGGTTATTCCAGTATTGTTTGGAAACAGCACAACATCTGACCAGAAAGAATTGTCTTGAAACATACAGAGGAGCTGTAAAGGCTTGTTGAGAGCACTTCGTCAACAGAATGCTCAGTGTTTGTGACTGTGTTCTTAAGGTAACATTTAGCTGTTTTAAGGAATCTAAAATTTACTGGCAATATTCAATATTATACAGCATTGATATTCTTTAATTAGTTTCATTTTGTCGCTTTCATATATGAAAGGGTTTCACTGCAAAACCCGCTACATTTTCTGACTGGAAATTTTATCACAGTTTGCAGCAAAAGGTTTGCATGCCAAATAAGGATAGGAATAAATCACGTTTAAATGAAAAATGATTTCTTCATTCATAAACTAGTGTCAGAAAAGCAAGAGTCAGTTATAAATGAGCCAAAAATGGCATTTCCTGATTTTTGTTGTCAAACTCTTCATGTTTAGAGACGTGGATTTTAATTTATTGTTGGATTCATTGAATTCATTGTTGTATTAAACACTCAAGGGCTCCAGAATGGGTACTGCATAGACTGTATATAAATTAGCAACCCATAAATTAATTCTCAGTCTTCAGAACAGAATAAAAAAATATTTTGCCAGTGGCATGTAGAAAAAAAATATTCTCTGATAAGAATATTAAAATAAAATTTTGTGTTGTAATTTATCTCACACAATATAATAGTGCTTTTCTTGTATAAGCCAAACTGTATGCTGCTAGTTTAACCCAAATTAAAGGGAGGGAAAACGAGAAATATTGCCATTTCTGAATGTAATGAATTTTACATGACAAATCCTTACTTATAGAATCAGCCAGTGCATTTAGTTGAAGCGCCAACACTGGCCCAATTTGTCATGGCTGGTGGGCAGGCCAGAGGTGCCGTCCCTTGTGAAATATGGATGTGTATGACTGATGTAACCCCTGAGACACCGCTTCTCTGCACATGCTGAAATAAACACAGCAGCTGTGAGCATTTACATGAAAAGACTTGTCAGAACATTTACTAACAGTCATCTCTAGTGTCTACGGATTGGCTATTCCCTCTTTTACAATGCTGTTGATGTAGAGACAAAAAAATTCTAGAAAGCAGGTATATAGAAATGTGCTGTGTTACACAAGTACACATTTCACTTGGTGGCAAACCATCTTTGAGATAGACACTTAGCCTAAGGCACACATCACTTGAGCTGTTAACTTCCAATGGCAAGAACTTGTTCTCTAACCTTTGAATTATTGTCCAATTACAATATTCTAAATTGTTTTGGGTAGCTGAATTACCCTCAGGATTAAGAACAATGTGTTTTTGAGTTGCTTCCTTGACTCTGCCTTGGGGTTCACCCCGTGCGGCCTTGACGCAATACCTTTTGAGCAGCAATGCAAAAGCTTCTATTTTGATTTGCAGCCCCACATACTGAAAGTTGCTATTTAAAAATCACACAGAAATACCTGTAATGAAAAATAAGGTATGTAAAGAGACATGTATGTAATGCTACTGCATCTGCTTTAAAAGGAAAGCAAGCTTGTTATGGTGAGATTTGGCAAGTATTTGGTGATGCTATATATTCCAAGACAACAGAAATAAGGAAACTGCAATACCAGCTTAGGCACAAGTAAAGTTTTCTATGCTGTTCGGAAAGACAGTACATAATGAAGGCAATCAAACAATGTGAGAAATTACAGTAATGTGAACCATATTCTCCTGTGCGTGCAAGCATACATTCTTAAACGGTGGGCCGAAACTAAATTCAAGCAGCCAGCACTACCATTGATCTCTATACCTGCCCTGCAAAGAAGGGCACATACCAATTAAAGAGACCTTCCTTATTACATTGATTTCCAACATCAGTAAACTATATTGCAGACCTGTAGGGTGTCTGAATGTCATGCACCCCCTGCAAAATCTTAACAATATCTTCTGACTGCATTTTCACCCACCCCTACTCACATTTAAGTTTTAGTGACTCATTGTAGTTATAACTTTAATGTGGGATATGGTGCAGGGTAGTTCACTTTAAATGGGAAATAAAAGGTTTAGGATTTAAAGGCATAAATTAAGAATAGTAAGAATAGTATGCAATAAAGATAACATAAGGTTCCACTTATTACTGAAAATTTTCATCAGAGTTAAAATGTGATGTTGCAGCCTAGGGTCATGATATGCCAGCAAAACTACACATCTCATTTATTTACTCATGTCACATACAAAGTTTATTTTTGAGTTGTAACCTTTTGATCACACTGTCAAGTGAAACTTAGTCCATCCTGTTACCATGACAACTGACATCCCTCTTTAGCACCATGTCAAGTTTGAACCTTTTCAGTGTGTTGCATGTTACATAGCAAAAATACATGATACAGGAATCAGAATTAATATAGCGATTAACACCAATTTACCTACTGCAAAGAAACTAATCAGTGTGTTTTTCCTCACACTTTTCCCACAGTAGCCCTTCACTTTTCCCCATGTTCCTGGTGACATCACTTCTCCCACCTCATTACAAAGCAGCACCACTCTTCTCCCCATTGCTAAGTAACCCACTGCAGAACAGATATGTTGTTACTGCATCAGCCCTTTATGTAAACCTGTGTGGATGAAGCTGATTAGATACCCACAAGGTGGAATCGCAGGGGAGGAGAAGGGCACACTGTGGTGTGCTCCAAGGCACTTGATTCCCCCAGATCCCCCAAAAGAAGGGACTTAAATTCACAATTGCAACCCCTTTCACTGGGGACAGCGAATCATTTTTTTGTGGGTTTTTCAGTCGAGGAGACTTAAATCTCACTGCTCTAGGGATCTGGCTGCTTTTGTGTTTTAATTGAAAGTGTGAGAGTTGTTTAGAAATACAGAAAACCCTTGGTGTAAAGTATATTCACCGCCTGCACCTTCCTGATGTACTGATTCCACATTCCAGGTGTGAAAAGTGCTCGTTACTTAGTCAGTTTTTTGAGTCCTAGCTCAGATAATATGGTTCAGAGAATACCTAGTGAAGAATTTTTAGAATAACTCACCTAACATATTGTTTTTGTTTTAGTTTTAAGGCTATAAAGTTGCTCTATGCACCTAAATAATTTACAGCCTATTTGTCACCTTGAAAATTAATTCCTTAGACAAACTAGGTTGTCAAAGTGATACACTGCTCTCTATGCCCTAAAGACAGTCTGGAGATGTGTAACATGTTATGCAACTGAATATTTATAAGAATCATTAATGAATGAATGAATGAATCTTTAACAGAGCATCTCACGAACAACCCAGCCTCCAACACGGGGGGGATAATTTGCATACCCGACAGCTAGAGCAGGGTTAACACCCCCTGTGGACAGCGTCTGGCCCATGCATCTTCTCTGCTCATTATAGCTCTATGGGACGCACCTAAATATGGATGAACTGTGTTCCCTCAAGCTGTCCACACAGACCGCCAAACGGGTCCTGGATACATTAGTCAGGCCTCTGTTTATCTGACAAGTCCTTATGATGGAACGGATTCTGGGAAGGATGCATCACGAACTTTGGAAAAAGCTCACTGGGGTTTACCTGCCCACTGTGACCTTGCTGAGGGGAGTCCAGCGACGACCGGTGTGAACCGCAGCACATGAGTTTGGGCTGCTAAACTGAGACAGTCAAGTCAGGTCAGCCAAATTATGACAGCCAGGGTGCCATTCTTCATTTCTAGTAAACACAAGTAAATGTGTTTCATGCTTTACATTCCCTTTTTCAGGATATGTTGCTTTATACAGTAGAGCATTTTATATCAAATATACAACATAAGACACCATTTGTAACTGAGATTGGAAATATTAATCATATTTCATCTTTCAGTTTTAAAAGTCCACTGCATGCATTCCAGAGCATGGCACTCTAATGCAAATCTGGGGCCAGCTTTCTGGACTGGCCAACCCACTGAGTTCCGGTGTCAATGCAGCTGCATGACTCTGTCATCCAAGGGCTCTGAATGACACTTCATGACCTGATGAGTGTTGCAGTGGTTTGGATGGTAATTTTCTGCTCCTTGATCATCACTAGTGACTAGGACGTCTGCTAAATAAACTCTAAATCTCAGTTTGTTTTGGTGGAATACAGTTCCCAATAGAAGTGCTCTGGAACGTTAGCACAGGCTTTGGTAAAATGCGGCAAGCAGACCGGAAGATGGCTTACCATATTTTTAGTTAAAAACATCCAATTAATCACCATTACTTTTAATGAAATTTGTATCACAGAAATCAAACTGATTATGGTTTTTGTTCCATTAAGGTGAGGCCAAGGCAGCCTCAGATAATAGTAAATACTGTATACCTTTACTGCTGTTGTGAAGTTACAGCAAGGCACTCATGCACAGATGTCTGTGTGAACTTAAATAAGCAATTGCAATATCAGATCTCACACTGAAACCCAGATCTACAAACACAGTATGGTGTATTTCCAATGCAACTGACACAAGCTACAGGTCACCACCTAGTGGCAATGGGGAAAACTATTTTTAAATGAAGGTTAAATGTTTTTTTTTTTTTTGGATCTCATATAAAAATTGATTACCTGAAATTTTTAAATAGGTTTGTAGGTTTCCTTTCACTGTACCACAGAAAAATGAGCCATAAATGGCCAAAATTGATCTTACTGCACATTTATACAGGAGACAAGCACAGAAACTTTAAAAATAAGTTTATTTTGAAATTTTCTGCGTACTGTCCCAGCAGCACAATATGACTATAACGAACACAAGTACAAGGTTCTGAAACAATGCAATGATGTCAGTTCACCTTGCGAAATACTGTGCCAAATTCTTGTCAAAATCTGCATATACTGAACATTTAAATTTTATGAATTTATATACTGGTTATAAAGAGTAGTTTAAATCTTAAAGTTGTAATATTGTGCTGAATACTATTTAAGGTAAAGATGGTATTTAATCATCCAACATACCAGTGCCACTGTAAAATATGACTATCCAGATTTAAAACTAGAATGATCGAATTGTGGCTATTGTATGGTTCTAGTGCACTCAGTGGATAACAATCTTTTACAACCCCTGAGAAGTACACATACTAACACACTTGCTTACATATAAATATATATGCACAGACACACATCCACACATACATACATATGACACATGCATGGATACTTGCAAATGTATCTGAAGGCCACGGCACAGGTGAGCACAGTACAGTAGAGCGTACACTGAGTGTTATATGGCTAACCAAATGAACAGTCAATTCAACAACGGAAACAGCAATAACAAAAGCAATAACAGCTTTAGCAATTTTAGCTATGCTAATGACTGTAATGGCTACAATTATTAATGCAGAAATAATACATTCCAGAAGGTCGCTCATACTTGAAACATGAGCCTGTTCTGGTAGGATTGACCAGTGCGTGTTGGAAGCTGTTCCCCTCGCAGGCAGACCGAGCTGATCTTTGAATTTTTCGGAACCACTCTGGCCATTTGGCAAACACTTATGGTGGAATGTTTATGTGCTTGAATGGAATGTGAGGGGATTCTGAGCAGAAGGACTTTGACGAGGTGCAAAGGGTCCATGTTCTACCTAGACTGAATCTATTCATGAGGCTTCAAACAGGGAAAAATAAAAGTTTATCAACTACCTCTCCAGGAGCCTATATTCTATGTGGTGCTGCGTTTGGCAGCAGAGCCAGATTTTAAACACCCTGAGCATGTATGTGTGTGTGTGCACGCGCATGCCTGTTCATCATGGGAGGATGATGCATGAATGTGTGTGCGCGAGCACGCACACACACACACGTGTTTGTGCATGCCCACACAGGCCTGAGCACAGCTAAATGTGTGCAGTGCGTTTTAGTTTATGCCTGAGAAACTACAGGATTGTGCAAATGGCAAACTGCCTCCACATCTGTGTGTAGGTATCTATATTTAATCATGTCTGTGTGTGTGTGTGTGTGTTAATAGGCCATATTATTGTGTGGGCATGCAAGGTGACCGTTGTATCTGGGAGGAGTGTGCACAGATCCAAGCCGTAGCTCAGGCACAGTAGCTCAGGCCCAGTGTACCTGGGCCGGTTCTGCTCCAGGTCTCTTTGGCTCCACTATGGACATGCCATGCAGCTGCTCATTCATCTCCTTGAGCCGCTGCTCCTCCAGGAAGGCCACCAGAGAATTCCTCATGTCCACGACCACAAGGATCTCCTGCAGCAAACGCTCCTCCTCTGCCTGCTGCTCTGCTGTCTTCTCCGAGTCTGTGGAACACGTGCGCCCACGCGTGCAGACACGGAGACAAACGCTCATTAGTTCTGAGTGGATGTATATGCTTTTAACTAAACTGGGAAGGCCCATTTTGGCAGGCAGCCAGCTGGAGTCATACCATCCATCTCTACGTAGCGCCGAAGCTCTGACTCCAGGATGCTCTGCTTGTCCTCAAGCTCCAGCTGCCGTGACCTGGAGGAGAAAGTGGGGGAGGGGGAGGAACATACTCAGCATTCAAACAGACACTTGATATGTGTGTGCTAATGCCTGAACAGTGATGACTGCTTGAGGAACCAATAAACTGAGAAGCGTTTGATGGCCCGTTAGCCCAGAGGCAGGACACTCACGCCACCATGAGGTCAGACTCCTCAGACACCACGGCATTCTTCTCATGCACCAGCTGAATCCACTGATCAATCATGTCTGAGGATGTACCGGACCCAGTGGCTAAAAGACCATAAAATCAAGGTGAAAGTCAAGCGCAGAGAAGCTTTTCTTTCATCTTGGTGGAAAAGTGCATAAAATTTGGTCTTTGGTTACATAGTTGAACTTCACGCATAATGACCTCAAAATACTTAGCTCTGCTGATCTATCCTTACAATATGTATGCCCTAATCGAAACTACAACTCCCAGAGCTTTACCAGGTATATGACCAAATATGAATAGGGTTTCATATTATAAAATACAAGAACTTTGACAGGCCAAAGTATAAGACACATGGGCAATGCACTGATGAAGCCACATCACCTATGTTGTATAGCGCTGGGCCTCCCATCACACTGGAATTTTGTTCATCATTTTTAGGCAAGACTCTTACCTGCCTCTCCCCTGAGTGCTCGCTCCAAAACCACACCTTTTTCCTCCAGTTCTTTGAAAGTCACTTCAATCTCCTCCAGGCGCCGCTGGATGGACTGCAAAACAACAGATCTGGTAAGGTCATGACATCTGAATGTTACTTAAATAATCAAAAGAACTAAAAAAAAAAAAAAAAAAACGCATCTAGCCAGCGAACCTGCGCCTTATGAAAGCGCTGCAGCTCGCAGAGCTTAGCATGACGTTCCAGGGTCTTCATTCTTAACAGCTCCATCTTTTTAGCCTCCACTGGGTCAGAAGGAACCTGCTAAAATCAAGACACAGGCAAAGAGAAAGCCTAAGAGCACATGTGTTTTTACTGCTGACACAAATGAGCCAGGCACAGTTGGGAATTTGCCATGTTTGAGAAATTTAATATACTTTCTTATCAATTAAAGCAATGTTACACAAAAATGGAAGTAGCTGAAAATGTTGAAGGTAAAAAGTCAAACCAACAAAAAACGATGTATATGAATGGCCCAAATGAGAGGTCTCTCTGTTGAATGGCAAGCAACGTTTTGATGTCTCTGCACAAAACGTTTAGTTGTAATATATAGTCTCACAGACACACAGCTATGTAAAGGTGATATCCCTTGACAGGAGACAGCCTTCACAGAATACCCACCTCCGCATCAAACAGATCTACAGCATCGTCTACACTAATAGGGTTCTTGTCATCGTCATCATCATCGTCGTCATCATCATCGCCTTCATCGCCTTCTTCATTGCCATCCACATCTGACACCTTAATGTCAGGCTGTGACATCTCTCCTTTACAAAGTGGAGAGAAGTGAAACTGTTAGTGGCACTAAAATGAAGTGCCACCATATTTTTGGTATTATTCAAGTATTTCCTAATTAAACTTATTAAATAAAAAAAAAAAAAAATTAAAAAAAATTCTCAGCCTAGAAGAACCACAACCACCAAAAATGAAATAACAGGTGCACGCGCGTGTATACTGTTTTGTACCAGAACGACTTCAGGCCCATCTTGTTGTGAGCTCGTACCTGATGTCAACACATGGCCCATAGCAGCACTAAATCTGTGCTCTCTGGCCAACCGAGGGGAGGACAGATTCCAGGGGGAGAACTTGGAGCGGGCCTTGGGGTTGTGGGCCTGGGCTTGGGCCTGGGCCTTGGCCACCAGCTCCTCCTTCCGCCTGAATGACCTGCGGTTCTTCTGCTCACGGTAACTGCCCGTTTGGCCATCGGCCTGTGTCCATTTGTCTGGCTCCAGCAGCGTTCTGGGGGGTTTTTCTGGAGCTGGAGATGGAGCCTCAGAGTCAGAGTCCTGGCCAAAGCTGAAGCTCGCCAGCCGACTGCGTTCCTCCTCCGTCAGCTGCAGCTTACGCAGGGGTTGTTTGGGTCTGGAGTCAGTGGAGGTGTCCTCCAAGTCACCCATTTCCTCTTCTTCATTCTCCTTCTGTTGCTTTGGAAGTGCTGGGCTCTCTGGAGAGACTAGCAATGGGCTGGTTGTTGGTTTTGAGACAACACTGCGTGGCTTAGGCACCGGCAGGATGCCAATCACACCATCATGGGAGCTGCAGTCAGCATGCACCTTTACCTGGTACACAGCCCGGGGAGCTGGGACAGGATGCTTCTCCTGGGAAAGGTCCTTCCTCAGCTGGTCTGGAGAGACCACAGAGGAACCTGCCCCTTCAATCGATTCCTGCCCACTTTCTGCCAGTTCATAGGGCCTATGTTCAGCCTCTGGGTCAGCGCATACATCTATCAAGCACTGGGTTGCAGACTCACGTGGCTGTTCCTCGGGGGTGGACACATGATGTTCCTCAAAGTCCTTACCCTCTGCAGTGATGCCTGAGGGTAGCTCCTTGTGCTCTGGAATCAATGGGCCTGCTGTCTGTTCTTCTTCTGCCAGCTTGGCAGAAGGCTGAGACTGCTCATTTTTACCATTCCTCTTCAAGGGTCCCAGTACAGTGCTATTGTGCTGCTCTGGACCATCCTGAACATGACCAAAGGTTTAGAGGGTTACACACACAAAAAAAAAAAAAAAACCAACCATCAACATTAATTAATTCTGCCACACTCAGTACAAACTGAACCTTATCAGTGGACTTGAACTGAGGCAGTGCTGTGTTCTTTTCCCCTTTCTTGACAGGTGACTCTTCAGAATGCTGCACACAGTAGAACTTTCCTGTTGGAACACAGGGCAGACCAAAAACCAAGTGAGTCACACCACCTCTGTGCTTATATCATACTGTACCGGACGCCTCAGCCACTGAAAATGCAACAGCTGTGGCACCTATGGGGACTGAATTGCACTACCACAGCCAAGTGAAATTGAACAGGAAAGTGGTTGAAAATAAAGGTCCCGTTATGTAGCTCATAGAATCATTCCCTGCACTCTAGGTGGTTCACTTGTGTTAAAAATCTCAATGACACAAGAAGACACTCCAACATACAAAACCCAGAAGACAGCAGCCCAAAACAATATGTATGTTAAAACAAAAAAAAAAAAAAAAAAAAAACCCACCAGCATAGTACAGAACAAAATCAGAGGCATGTCAACATTCTTATGTTTAAAATTCTACAAATTTTTATAAAATACCACTCACTGTCATTAGGTCAGATGTTTAAAATCCCCTAAAATTTCATGCAAGGTTATAAAAACACACCTATCCTGCAAGTGGCCTTCAGCAACATCGAATATTTAAAGCAGCCCTGTGCTCTGACCTGGCAGAAAGCCCTCATTCCAATCACTGCTATTGTGAGCAGTTATCCACTGTAGCTATTTTTGACTCTACCTATTCTGTGTTTATTCCCAGCACCAGCAGCCACAAATCTCTGGCTGGATACGGTTGCTAGGCAAAAATATTCTTAAAGCACTTACCGGTAGCCTGATCGAAACTGTAGGAGCCCAGACGCAGAGTGGAGCCGCACTGGTGGCAGGTGAAGCAGCTGCGATGAAAGAACTTGCCCTCGGCGCTGACCCGCTCCAGGATGTACACTCGCTGGCTACAGAAGTAGCACGACTCGCTGCTGCCCAGCAGCAATGTAGGGGAGGGCAGGGGGGATGCTGCCTGTGGGACAGGCACAGAATGCAGAATTCAGCCCAATTACCTCTGAACCGGGACAGCTTGGTGACAGTACGACCGCTGAAGCACCAATGCTGAGCACGCTTGCTTAAGCGGCAGCCTTTTTGATCCTGCATTGTGGGGGCAAAATAACTGCACTAGAAATGAATCTGTCATAATTCAAAATGCCTCCTTGACTCAGCTTCAAGTCAGACTCCAGAGGCCATCTTTAAAGACATTTATGCAGCTCTCATGTGAGAAGAACCAAGGGTGCACACTGAGTCAGAACTGACCGTTACTCAGAACAACTTGCAAGCCAGGTATGTACTTGCCACATCGGTATGCATTTTAAAATGCATATTGATGTAATAGAACAGAAACCTCCCATCCGTGTTCAGAAACAGTCACAACACAGCAGTGCAGAGACCTGGCTGCCACTGCAATCTGAGCAGTACTGTTAAATGCATGCAGTCCACGCATACATAATGGGCAAAGCAGTTGGCACATATCAGAGCATCATACAATTTGTTAGTGAGAAATAACATAACATAATATACCTTGGGCATGCATAGTGTACTGAGCAGCACCAAGACAAATCAAAGTGACATTGGGGAAACTGCTTTCCAGTCCAAGTTGCATACCCTGAAGAAATCATGGTCCTTACCTTTCTGCATGATTGCACTGAGTTTTAACTGGAGATTTACCCACACCCTCTGGAAAAGTGCACACAATGGCCAAAATGTTAAAGTTTCAGGTGGACTTATGTGCCTGGAGAGGACCTGCCATCCTGAGCAAAGCACAAAAAACTCAAATGCTTAAGCAAAATTAAAATTCTGTGCGCAACGTCAGGTCCAGCCTGCACCTGGCATCAGCCTCGACTGGCAGAACACAACTCTCAGCTGGAATGGGCAGACAGCTCCCCTGACCAGCACAGGCTATCAGTCACAAGAATGAGACTGAGTGTCACCCACCCACAAGGCTGGCTAAAACACAGTGACCTAAGCAGCCATTTTAAACCAATTCAATGAGCTACATTGTAGTATGTACAGTGACTTGGTGTACATACTTGGTATTCTGTGCCTTTTAGAACCCTCACCCCAAAAAAGAGAAACTATGTCACCATCTTCAAAATGTGAATACAAATCAGCATAAAAAACAAAAATAAATTGTACCATGCTTCCAATACACACTTTCCATTAAAGCAGCAGACTGTTTTTTAATTATGGAACCCACTCGCGCACGCACACACAAAACCTCTTACATAATCCCAAATCCATACAAAAACCATCGCTCTGCTCAGAGCTGCATACGTAACCAAGCTCTATTTAACACACGGCAGTGCTGAAATGCATAGGGGCAGTTACCTCAGCGGTAAAATGAGCCCGCGGACACTCGCAAAACTGCAGATTAAAACAAGCCCCATGATGCAGCTCAGCAAGAAACAGCATGTGAAAGCACTTACACTGTCCTCCTCCTCTCCTCCCATCTTCTGTTGTCTTGATCCCTGTTCTGCTGACAGCTTCTCCTGTGAAGAGGGGAAGGGGGGGGGAATCACCTGGCCTGTTTAACTTCCCAGGAGAGTGGCAATACTACGTGATTTTTTAAGGCAGTTACAAAAGCAAAACAAAGTAAAAGTAGTTAATTCTAACAAAACAAGACTATATAATTCAGCTAACTGCTTTTATGACCAGTATTTTTCCCCCAGTTGTGGCACATGATTCTAAGGTGGAATACAGGTTTCAAAACAAATAAACCCTGAATATGCATTTTACCCCTGATAAAAAGGTCTACACATGAGAAATGATGCATGCAAACCTGAGAGTAGTGTTTGTTAGTACAGGACTCTATTGGTCTTGTGCATCAGATATCAAGCCACCTTTATGTCTAAATCTTGTGACCACCATGAATCCAACCAGTGTTTATGTTTGAAAACACTGCGTTAGAACCACAACACTGTGCCTGCGCTGTCTGTTTGTGCTCCGTTTGCTTCCTGCAGACTCCGGGCGACCTGCGAGAGACGTCGGACTGCCGTGGGGGCCTACCTTGCGTCGCTGCAGTGAGCCGTATTTCAGCTTGGTCAAAAACAGCACTACGGACTGAGTACTGGGAAGAGACAGGGACTTCTTTGAGGCTGGAACCTCCTCTTGATCTGGTGGGGGGCAAATGTAGTCATTGCAACAACATTCAGATAAACACTACAAAGGGTCAATAATGGCCCTTCCGTATACCGTGCCTGCTATACACCTTTGCCTTTCCTGCCCCCGTTTTTTTTTTTTTTTGGAAAAAATAAATGAAATAAAAAAGGAATTTGTCATACTGTCTGCAATTGCAACACACACACACACACACCTGTTTAGCATTAATCTGTTCCTCTTTCTCACAGACCTCGACCATGACCCTCTCTGTATCCAGAACTTGACACACCCACTCACAGACAAATGCATTCTAGTTTCCAGTTCAAAGACTCTCCCATTTAAGAAGCCCCCTTACATTCCCCTGTAGGAAAAATTCAGCCAGGGTGGCGCCCTGCTGCAGCTTCTCTTCACACTGAACATATGACATGTACATGTACAAGCCAGTCCATTAAACGAGTACTACCCACACCAGCGAACCTTGGCCACCCCCTAACAACATTACAGCTGCCTCAGAAGACCACAGTCAGCACTGATTACATTCTCTGTACTTTATACTTTCCTTTAACTGTCTTTTTAAATCAACCGTACCTTATTTTTCAGCAAAGTCCTGTAAAATATTTTTCTCCATCTGAGAAATGCATTAAACCCCCCCCCCCCCAACCCATTCACCCTTTTCTGCCACAGGCGGGAGTGAGCAGCAGTCCTGCAACGGGATTTTAGTAAGCCATTTCCTCTTAATCCTGACAGCTGCAGCTGAACGCAGCCCAGCCTGCGAGCTCTCTAGCAAGGAGAATGCTGGGTAGTAGCCTTAAAGACACAGTTGCACAGCAAACTCAGAAAGAGGATAACTGCAGTGATTGAAGTTCACCTGTCATAGAATGGTCATTTCCACTGTAACTGCAGAAATCTAGGTCCAAGTAAAGAGAAAAAAAAAAAAAAAAAAAAAAAAAAAAAAAAAAAAAAAAAAAAACACACACACACAAACACACACCAAACCACACAAACACACACACAAAAACAAAAAAAAAAACAAC
>JABJVR010002216.1:0-17770 GCA_025773905.1 Chitala chitala
CTATGTGCTCTGGGATGGGCTCCAGGTTTCCCCGCGACCCTCACCAGGAATAAGCAGTTAAGATAATGGATGGATGGTTCACATAGTCATATATTTCAGAAAAGATGCCAGTACTTTAAAACTTCTGTTTGATGGCTGTCACCAAGGTGTACATTTCAGGAACAGGAAGTCTAGACATAAGTTACTCAGAGGTGGACGTGCATTAGACCTCCTATACTGTTAATTGCAAGGACAGAACGTTATTTGCTCCCTGGAGATGTGTAGCGCTCACCTTTTCCAGATCTATGCAGAGGTCCTCCACCTCTCCCTGTAGCCTCTGCTTGGTCTTCTCAAGGTTGGAGCACTTGGCCTGTGTGGCCTCCACAGCTTCCTCTGCTTCCTGGAGTCGTGACGACAGCTTCTTCCTGAAAAGCATGAAGGAAGACACCAGACGCAGCTAGGTGTTACACCAAAAGGCTATAAAGAGGAAGTCACTTTGGCTTCCTAACAAATATAAAAATATGCCCCTGCATTAATACTTTGTTGTGATATTTCACCTCTCCTAACTGTCAACACAATATCTTCTAAAAGACACTTCAAGACACTGGTCATGATATACAACAACCTTGTTTGAATGGTCCACACAAAGCCTGCTAAGCTCTCACTAGATGAGGGTGTTTAATTCGCATGGATATACAGTATAAACACTACATAGTAGCTGTGCCAGAGTATTGCCGTAGCACTAGGCTGTTGTTGAAACATGGATTGCTGTATCAGAGTGTTAGCGAATGAATGGTGCTCTCTAGTAATTGAAAGAGTTCAGCAGTCTCATCATCATCCAAACACAAGGCGCCTACTTGGCGTCCTCAAGCTCGTCCGTGTGCTGAATGGCCTCGGCTTCGTAGCGCGTCCTCCAGTGCGTGGCCTCGCTGTTCAGCTTGGACACGTGGCGCTGCAGCTCCTGTTTGCTCTCCTGCTCCTCCTCCAGCTGCTCCTTCAGTAGCTCACACTCCTGCTTCGCCGCACACAGGCCGCTGCTCAGGGATGCCTTCGACTGGTGGGAACCGAGTGCCAAAAGGTAAAGTGTGAATCGCCACCCAAAAAGCAGCAGCAGAAGCAAGCGACAAAGGAACTGTTATCCCCAGGTATGACGTGTCGATAACCACATGTGAAACGGTATTTCTGTGGGGTAAAGAGGCATGTGCATGACCTTACTTTGGCCTCTTCCTCCAGCTGCTTCTTTAACTCCTCATTTTGGGTCAGCAGCAGAGCTTTCGCTCTGCTCGTCTGGCTTGCCTTGTTCTCCGCCTCTTCCAGTTGGCGGCTCAGGTCATTGTTTTCAGCTGGCAGCAGGAAGTGAGGGACTCCAGTTAGTGCGGGATACTACCAAGCAGCTGGCCCATGCTTGACAGAGACGAGACTCCAAGAACGAATCAGCGCCTTGTGGGTTTAAACACTGCATCCACCACAGAATAAATGTATTGTGTTTGAACAGTAAGTGTTTTGGCTCAATATAATATGTGGGATGATGTATGTTAATATGATATTTGTCCCTTCTACCAATACCACAGAAATGCACACGTATTTCTATGGCCTATGCAGAATGTCTATGGAATGTCTATATAGTGGGTGAACACTATTCCGTCCATCAACTGCTCTCATGGAAGAACTAAGCAAAGTGTGGTTAAAGCTAAATTAGTTGTAATAGCAAATACGGTAGGACGTACGAGCTGCAGAAGCAGAGCATAATGGTTTGATTTTGCATCCGTCAGCAGGACACCATTGATTATGTGGTGTCTGGCAACTAACCCAGGCATGGTTCCAGCAGACGGTATGAGATCTCTTTCTCAGTGGCCCACTAAATCATCACATTCTCACTACTTACCACAGCTCTAAATAGACTACTATTTAATTCCAGTAAGAACTCATGTAAAGAAGGACAAAGACAAGCCTTCCTTCATCTCTGTCCTTAAGTAACTCCAAAGCCTCTACACGGCTACTCATCTGCTGCGTGCCACGCTTTACTCTTAGCAAACCTTTGGTCTCAACTCTGAGTGAAATGTTTGTCTCACTTTAGTAATAATCGATGCATACCTTTCTGCTAAGGAATAAGAAGCACATGTGCTCATTACCATATGCGTTTGTTTTATGTCAAATGTAAAAAAAAAAAACGTGCATTTGTTTTGTAACAGTTCTACAAGTGTGCACAGAATTAACACCATGTGGCTTTTTACAGAAGATTTTCTGCCTGGTTTAATCACCTGTAAGCCGGTTCTTGGCACAGTTAACCTCAGTCAGCGCCTTCTGCAGCTCCTCATTCCTCAAATTGGCCTCAGACAGAAAATCTTCAAGCTTTCTCAGCTGGTTCTCACCAGAGGCCTTTGAAAAAGGAAACCATGAACAGCATGCTAGAGGCACGAAGACATGAGTACCACCTTTATACAATACCGGATGAGCATAACAGTGGTTTTGATAAACAACGTGAGAGGTTCGGTCTCAGGAGAACACAAACCTTGGCCTTCTGGAGGTTGTCTACTGTGGCGGCAAAATCTTCCACTTCAATGCGCAGGTTCTGCTTCTCTTTCTCCAGCTTGGCGCGGGTCCTCTGCAGGCTCTCACACTGCTCGCCCAGCTCGGCCAGCGCGTCCCCGTGCCGCTTCCTCAGGGCGGCAGCCAGTGCCTCCGACTGCAGCGAGGACTCCTCCAGCTCACGCCGCAGCCTCTGCAGCTCGGCCTCCCGCTTCTTGTTCACCTCCATCTGTGGAGCGGCAACAGCAGTGCCTCGGGTTTAATTTGCCCGTTGCTTCACTTTCTGTGCCAAGCGGTGCTGCCTTCAGGTCTCACAATCTCTTCCTTAGCTGATTGGATAAACTATGCATGTTGTGTCTGGGTCTAAGCAGTAACATAGCTAAGCCAGGATAGGGTTGTACTCGCTTAGGTTTGTGCTGCTGTGTATTGTCACGGTTATCTGTCCGGTCATCTGTAAGGTGTCTCGTGTACCTGAGAAGCAGTGGCTCCTCCCGCCTCCTCGAGCCGGTCAGTCAGGTCATCCAGCTCCCGCGTGAGGTCAGAGCGCTGCTTCTCCACCTGCAACACAGTGGAGCACAGCTCCATGTTTACTGTGCAGACACTTCCTACCTGCTCTGCATATCCCAGCAACTCACAGCTACCTGAATGTCATGCTGTCCAATTGGCTGTGCAATTCATTCTGTCTTTGTGCTCGGTTTTCACTTCACTTTTCAATATCTTTAAAACACATTTGTCCAAAACAAGGAAGAAAATTAAAGTAAATTTGACATTAATTAGACATTAAATAGCCGTGATCAAACCATTGTCTTAGGCTGGGCTTTTCTGAAGCTGTCATCTGTTTCACAGATGGGTCTGTTTCTGGAAGTTTCTCAAAAGGCTTCAAGGGGCCTTTAGACACCAAACACATCAAACGAAGTGCAGAGCTTTTCAGAGTAGCTGGAATACTGTCAGTAGATGAAAGGCATGTAGGAGTTCGAATGGAGCCGTGAGCACGCAGCTCAAACCCCGCATCTGAAGTGATAGAACTGGGTTCCGTTGTAGTGGAGAGAGTCTATGTGATTTAAAATGATCAATGGGGAGCAATGGTGTCTGAGAGAGGTTTATCTGCAACAGCTGTGCTGCAGCTGCAAATCACATGACTGCACTATCAAAATCATTCTACTTTTTTTTGTTTAAATTATGTTGTTTCCAACAATGGCCTTTCAACAAAAACACCTCCATATCTTGTTCAGGGTCACACACAACTAATTGAACTTAACTAATTTCATTGAATATCTTTTTTATTAGCATGCTTAGAGTGCAAAGGCAGCACAGTGGCTAGATGGGGAGTACTAATGCCACATACTTTTGGGGTCATGAGCTTGCATCTGCCTCTCAGAACTATGTATGTATACCTGTGTGTTTAGGTTCCTCCTAAAGACAGACAGGTCAGGTGGATGGATACCCTTAAATTGCTTTTTCTGTGTGTTCTGCAATAGGCCTTGTTCAGGGTATGCTCTACCTTGCATCCCGGGACAGACCTTGTACAGGACAAGCAGGTGGGTAATGAATGGATAGATCTTTCAGAGCATGCATTTTTGCATATTTTTTCACTGTGCTTCATAGATGCCACCGACAGTATACTGTATGTAGATCTTATATAACAATTACATGATATGTTCCACTGTAATATATATAGATATATATATAACATATAAACATTTTTCAAAATCCCTTATTACAGGGAAATTAATTCTCTGTATTTAATCCATCCTCTGGGTAACCATTATTCAGTGCCTGGGGAGCTAGCATGGAGTGTCTTGCTCAGAAATTGCACCTGGTGACCAAGGTGGGATTCAAACAGGGTGACTTCCACATCCCAGCCTGATGTTCTACCCATCAAGCCACCAGGCCACTATTAGCATACATCTAACACCACAGCAAGTTGTGATGCCAGTCAGTCAGACTCTACCTTTTACATAAGCCTGTCTGAGGTCAAGACTCTTGCTTGTATAATGTCTGCCTTATTTCCCTGGGTCATTACATTTCACTACTTGAAACTCACTCTGCCTAGCAGCCAAACTAAAACAAAATGAGTTTAATAAGTTTACAAAGATGTACACTATGGCTTTTAATTTTAGATTTGTATCTATTTATAATAATAATAAGAACCTGTTTTGGTTTTCTCTTGCTAGGACTACCATTTCCCAAAACTTGAAAGTTTCTTGAAAAGTCACAGTCAGCTCTGAAAACAACCTTCAAAGAGTAAAGTACAAGGATTGCAAAAATATGTAGATCCTGGTACAAATTACAGCGTTTATGGCCCCCATTATAAAATAGCAAAGAACACATGTAATAGTTGCACCCTTCAGAAACAAATGGATATTAAATGCATAAGAAATTGATCTGTTTCATGGTTATTAAACTTAAACTGCACATTTCTGCTTGCACACATTTTTTTTGCCTTATTCATTTTGTGTTAATTTAAAACTTAAACGTAGGATCAAAACTGAAAACATGCCACAGCTGAAAACAGACCAATAAACACAATCCAGCTTATGTGAATAATCACCCTGTCTGCTCCCACAAACCCCCACCACAGAGCTGGGGAGCATCGCCCTGACATGGACACTGACTCTGATGACCACCTTTCGTTCTCCATAAGTCTGGAAGTGTGCCGTCTCCCTACGTGCTATCGCATGTCAACTGTTACTCTGCAAAAGACATTTCATCAATGTTTTGCCTGAAGTCTCAGGGCTTTAGAAGCTGCTGAAATACCACTTGAAAGCACAGGAGGGGTTTGAATAAAAAAAACACAGTTCTCTTGGCTATGTTGTTTTCTATTTTCTCACAAGGAGGTCAGATTTACACAGGTCTTCTCATAGTGGTACAAGTCAGGGTGACATATGGCTTTTGAAATCATCTCAGGAAGACGATGTTATCATTCTTGATGGTATCTTAAGGACATGGGCCAAACAATAGTGAGCCTGTGTTGATCTTCCACAGTCGTTTGCTGGCTGAACAAGTGCATAATGACATAAGAATGTCCACGTCTGCTCCTGATACGAACACCCTGTTGTGATTTTACCACATAAAAATACTGGGGTGAAAAAAAGATATGTTTGAAATATTTAATCCATATAGAGAATGATTGTCAACAGTGAAATTAATTATTTGTGTCGGCACCAAAAATACCGAAGTACTTCAGACATACAACCACAACAGGAAAAGGAACGAAGATATGTGTTTAATGTTCATAAATGCACTTAACGAACTTTGGACTTTTATTAACTTAATTAGCATTGCTCCCCGATTTCTTAATGTAATGCACCTCTGCAGAGCAACTTCATTTACAGTGTTGGTGCATTCAAAAAACTGTTTTTAATGAATTCTTATTACTGGTTATAACGTGGGTGTAGTTGAGTGCTGACATCACAGATCATCACCACAGCTCTGTGCCTGTCTCTCCAATGACCAAAGATAATTTTCTAATGGTCAGAAAAGTGCCAAAGGTAATTGTCAAACATGCAGTCCACATCACCTACCTTTGCTCTCATGGCCTTTTCTGTCTCCAGTTCGTCCTCGAGCTCCTCCACACGCACCTAGTGGTGTCAGGGTTGCAAGGGAAGAAGGACACACTGATTGATTAATTACTTGCTCCAGGTACTGCAAGCCTTGGAAAACTCGCTTTTACAATGTACATTTTCCAACTTTACACAACCATTTGAAGACCTCCAACATGTTTTGGACTAAGAATGAACTGTGTCTATGGCCACATTTTACTGAACAGAATAAACGCTTTTGAAGATTTAAAAGAAGTGCAAAAAAATGCAACAGATCATAATTTTTCCTGAAGTTTCCCCTAACTGCTGTGGTACATTGAACAATGACTATGGCACCTGGAAGTGTTAATTATTAAATTAATTTTATGCATGAATCCTGATTTCTGGACATAGTGGACAGCAGACACAGACTCAGCTAATTCTCAGCCCAGAAACTGAGTTGCACGATTACTGAACCGCGAAGCTGAGAGTCTTCAGTGTGCTAGAATAAGGGCTTTTTATTTTTTTATTTCAATTGAAAAGTTTAACCTACCATTTATTGTAGTCACAAAAGTTGGTTAGGGAATCTTTTTTGTCATTCCCAAGTAAAAAGCATTAGTACAAAGTTATTTGAAAATTATAGAATGTGAATGTTAGCATCTAAGATGCATGTAAATCTTTAGGCTTTTTCTACAGATGGGTATGATTGATGGTGTTCCATGTATAACCTGTCATTAATTGCTTTATAACCCTGACTTTTTTGTAAAGTTCTTCTAAGACAAAACTTTTAGTTTGGGTCATTTAAAAAATTTTCAGTTATTTCCTGATGTTTCATTGCTTAATGCATTGACAGATTGTACTGTGTACTTTCAGCAAACAAAAGGTTTTGTAAAATGAAGACTGAAAGTTTACAAAAAAACATAAAATTGAAAACAACTAAAAAACATGAAAATGCAAATATCAAAAATTATAAGGGTAATGCAATTAAAATGCATATTGGAATACATTAGTTCTACAGTCCAAGAAACACATTTAAAGCATTTTCTAGCACAGAAAATAAGAGAAGGCAGTGAAGTAAGAAGACTCTTCTTAGCAGGCCATTAAATTTAGCAGAGGGATAAACTTGTAAAGGCTTAGAGTTTGAGCATCTGTAAAAGAGCTTAATGTTTCACTAAAGTATACAGTGCACTCCCACAGATAGTGGACTGAGAAAACAGGCACATGGTAACATTTAAAAAATAAAATATGTTCAATTATCCAGATTTACAGTTTTGCAAAGTCTGGATGTTTTATGTCAAAAATGTGACCAGGAGATGAGGTGTGAACCACTGAATGCCAGCGCTTGATAAGTAACCGTATTCCTGTGAATATTTTTTTGAGCCAGTATAATTATACCCTGTTTAAATACAGACTTAGGATCAGCTACCTGACTGGCAGATAGCAGAAGAGAGGAATTCCTGTGAAAACGTTGAGAGTAAACACAGAGTTCACTCCTTAAAACAACACCCCTGCAGACACAATCCGGCCTTTTCTTCCCCTGTGAGTTTCATCACCGTATTGTTCTGTGACCCGTAAGACTGCATCTCAGTAAATGTTGATTGTACTGCACAACTCACCATTATTTTGTACTGACATACACCATTTTGGTTAAAAAAAAAGATATATGGGTGATTTTTATGTGCTGTC
The DNA here is from genome assembly GCA_025773905.1 of Chitala chitala. Lineage (NCBI taxonomy): Eukaryota > Metazoa > Chordata > Actinopteri > Osteoglossiformes > Notopteridae > Chitala > Chitala chitala. The sequence continues at coordinate 7,716 of JABJVR010002216.1, forward strand.
AAATAGGCACAGACATGGAAGCGTGTTATAGCATGTTCTAGGTGAGATTATATGCTTGAAGCAGGGCTTTTGATGTTATTTAATCATCCTAATCTTGTTTCATCTCTCTCAGGAAGTGCGTCTGACAAGCCTTACAGTTAGAGGGGCATAGCTTGGAGGTAGCACGACCCAAATATCAGAAAACCATTTCCAAGAATATTCCAGTATACAAAAGACACACACACACGCACAGGAAACAAGGACTGTCAAAAATTTCTACTCCTTAAACTCTATATACGTATCCACAAACACTTTATGTTGTAGAGTTTGTGCACTTTTTAAATTCATGAAACATAATACATCATGAAAAAGGTCTGGTTTCAAGCAAACAGTACTGGAAAATAATTCGTATAACATTATCATTGCTTAATCATTATCAGCATCATGCCTGAATTATAAGAAAATTAATACCGTTAGCATATAATTACCAAAACCCACACAGATATTTCAGTTTGTCTTAGACAGGGCGTGTAGAAAGGCTCCCAAACACATGATTTCTTAAAAGCAAGAACACCCCCTTCCTACCCCCCACCCCTCCCTTGTGGTGAGGGGTCGAACCTCGAGTGCAGTAAGACAAACAGGTACTCACATGCCAGCGCAGGACATGGGCAGAAAGCGCAGCCATGGCAGAGTCGCAGTCAGACAGACTGTATCAGCCAGCTCTGCTCTGCGCTCCTCAGACTACAGTGGGAGCCCCCCCCACGCCCCGATAAACTCACACACAGACACACACACACACACACACACACACACACACACACACACACAAACACACACACACAAACTCGCCTTATGCCGGATCACTTCAGAGGAGGTCTCTTAGTGCACTGTTTAGCAGGTACATACCTTTCCACGTGCAATTTTAAAGGAGCCAAATTTACCTGTTCTTATTACCAGTGGCAGCAGCTGCACCAGTAATTAAAAATGTACAAAGTAACTAATCTGGACAGCATTTCAGGCACTTTAATACAGCTATGCAACAACTCCTGTAACTATGAGCTGCCTGAGAAAAGACCATGAACAGACAAACTAAACATATAGCAGGTCAGGCACTAAAAGTGACTTTAACAGAGAATATGTAGGAGTGTATAAATTTTGGAAGAGTGTCAACAGGATACATGGGGGGTTTCTCATGCAATTCCTACAGACATTACAAGATTAGTTGTGGGGAATCAATGCAGTATCTTCAGTAAGCTTATGAGGCTGACATTTAACAGCGTATGAATTAATGTGCTCCAGAGTAATAGCTGCATAAATAAAGGACCAACAATAAAAATATGAGAAGGTCCATTTACTACACAGTGCTGAAATACAACAGGTAGATGTGCAGAACATCTCTCACTCTTCTATAGAATCCATATTCAAACACAAGTGTGTGTCAAAGTGTGATTATGACATCAGTGCCTTTTCTCACAATCGAACAGGTATTTCAGCCTGCAAGGAGACATTCAGCACTTACATACTTCAAATATACCAAATTTTTAAAATTGCAATTTTAATCATTTGCAAGGCAGCCTTGTGTACTCAACTGTGGGCCTACCATGTAGCAGAAGTTGTCAAACTCTTACTTGATTAATTAACACAAGTTAAAGGGAACAAATGGCTATTGTTCATGTGAATTACAATAAATATTTTTGACAAACTGGCCAGGGAACATGAAAGAGAATTCTCACCTTCATGCCTGTTCTACATTGCAAAATTCTGCAAATTAAACACAATACAAACCTGAGATGGAGATGTACAAATCTCCAGTAAGATATTAAAATTGTTTGATTAGATTTCCAACAATTACACTAATTAGTCAAGTCCACTACAGAAAATGAATGAAATCAATGGGCCAGTTAAGATTGAATATTAATGTTAGTTATTCATTAAGTTCTATGTGAATATCTTCTAACTTGTTTTATTTGTAGACTAGTACGGTCATACAAGCATGTAGTCATTGAAGCAATGAGCAATTCATTAAATATGCAGAGCACGTACAGTACACAAGACCATCCATCCACCCAGCCACTTATCCTTTGCAGGGTTGTAGGTTAATATAACCATCCAAGGGAAATTAAGTGCTTTTAAAGGAATCCCTTCTCTAGATAAAGAAAACACAAGACATTATTGCTTGGGATTTCTGTGAGTTTTTAATCAACAGTCCAGGTTCTTCTCTGTAACTAGCAAAGACACTATAGTTTCAGTGAGTCATTTTCTTAACCACTTAGTGCTGGTGAGGGTCACAGGGAAGCCTGGAGCCAATAGGGCACAGGGCAGGGGACACCAACCCACCACAGGGCACACACACACACACTACAGGCAATTTGGACACACCAATCAACCTAACCTGCATGTTTTTGGACTGTGGGAGGAAACCAGAGCACCCGGAGAAAACCGACCAAGCACAGGGAGAACATGCAAAGCACTCAAACCTAAGTCAGGAATCAAACCTAAGGCCTGGAGGTGCGAGGCAACAGTGCTAACCACCATGCCATTGTGCCACCTACTACAGTTTTAATGTGATGTAATTTTAGAAATCTATCTTCCTATTTAAAAATTCTTTTTTGTAGAATTTAGAGGCTAGTTCTCTTGAATTATCTCAGAGAAAGCAGACCCGTTCTTAATTTTTGGAAAAAACAATACTTTACATATTTGCAAAGGTGCTGTCCTAATTATGAAAGACCTTTTTACCCACAAAACTTTATTTACCAAAACACTGAAACTAAAATTATGATTCAATTAAATTAATAAAGAATCTCCTTATACATAAAATGTCCCCAGCAAAACAAGACTCTTCATCTTAATACAGATGCTCACAGGTAGGGCGTTTTATAGCAGCATCATGTACACATCTGAGCTGGTGATCTATAAACACCAGCACCAGCTACGTGACAAAGACCTGAGTCCACCGTAAAACAGGAGACAGGAGACTGCAGCTGAAACACATCCACAGCACAAAAACCCAGCACTGCCTTTTACTACCTCACAGTCTTGAGTGTGTTTGTGTTTTAAAACCAAGGATGTTAACCCATACATGCTTCATTCTTGCCAATGCTGTCTTAAGCTAGTGCTGACAGAAAAAAAAGACTTGTTGAGTGAGCAGGGGGCCAGTTTCCAAAACAGATGTGCCAACTCAGACCTTTAACCCCTCCCCTTCCCTGTCCTCCCCCCTTGATGTAACATTATCTTGTCAGCACAAGGGCTTACACATTCTACACATTTTCATATCCACATTTTCCAGTGGCATCTGACAGAAGGCATTTTGTGGGTTTAATCCTATATTTGCATTCATGGATAAGGGGCACCTCAATGGTCATGCTGCTTACACATACATATCTATTCACAAGCTGGAATTCAATATACATAATGGCACCACAAAGGTAAACTGAGCTCTTGTAGTATTTTGAGTCAGTCACAAATACAACACTAAGAATTATTACTTATTATTATGGCATAATAAAAATAATAATATGCTCAGACAGCATAAATAATAAACAGTGAAAATAGTTTTTCTCAGTCAGACCACCCATACAATCAGTCTTCAGTGACTACCTGCCCTCAAGGTGAAACCCTCTTTATGGTGAAGCCTCACTAATCCTAACAGATGTTATGTCCTTATAATATTCACCTTCCCAAAACCACACTATTTTCCCACAATTGAATTATTATTATTATTATTTTGCATCCAAAATATCATTAATGTCCATTAATGTCATGTTACGTCACGTCCAAGAACAGACTGAAGCACTGACGTGTGTGCAAACAGTTCTTTTAAGGGCTAATAAAGCTGAATTTGAATTTTTGTTCTGTTAATAAAATCACACTGAAAGCACCAAGCATGTATGAAAAATATAATTTCTAAAGAATTGGGTAATTGTGCAAGCAACAATACAATCGTGAGACAATTTCAAGAAAGCTGCTTTCATGATGAGGAAAGTTCTTCCCAGCACAAAAGTGTAACGGTATCAAACAATCAAGCATATGTACATGGAACAACATGCTGCTGTACTGAATATACAAGAGAAAGAGGAAGCAAAATAGAGCAACACTACTTAGTTGTACTGTGTCCACCTGCATTTTTATCAGTGGGAGGGAAACGGCGGAGCTCCAATATTCCCACATAAAGAGCTCATTGTGAAGCACAAAGAAAGCTCTGGCTAAATGCGAAAACATGAACACTTTTAACCAACACGCAGATCGACTTTCAGCTCTGCAATCACACGCAACAAAATCAGACAGTGCTTCTTTCTTTTCACTAAAGGTCTCCTGAATGAAGCATCTACATCCAGGAGACACCGAGTAGAGGAATCTTCTTTACTTGCTTTACTGACCCTCTTCACTCGCTCTCCCTGTCTTCTTATGCTGTTTGTCTCCTTTTTATCTATCTCTTGGAAACAGCCACAGTTGCCACCCCCCCGTTCCCAATAAACAGTATTGAAGTACCTCAGAAAGGTCCACTATTATCACCAATCCTTTGTGTTGCCAGCATATTACACCATGTCTTTAAACAGTAGTTTTATCATAACAGATTGCATCTCTTAGACAATAAATTGCTTTATTAACTGTTTAGCTGATTAAATCAAAGCATTTGCAAAAATCAAATCCTTTGGCATTGCCATTTGTTTACACTGCGCCATGCTTTTGCCATTAGTTAGTGATGTGTCTGAAGTTCAACCGAGTGAGAAATCGCCAGCAAAAAATTTACTGTATTTTCTGTCACGTCATCTGTGTTAAACTGGTAATTCACATCAACTCATGGCACTAAATGCCCATTTAAAGCTATGTAAGGCACAGCATAAGATGGTATTACACTACGGGCACTTTCAGCCCCAGCACTGATAACAAATACCAAGGTAGTACAATTTAATCAAAAGGAAAATACCTACATCATTTTGAGCTAACGCATGCCTGGGAGGGTGGCTGGCTCCCACTGTAGCCCTAGGAGTGCAGGGAAGATCTGGCTAAAACAGTCTGTCCAACCATGGGGTGCTCTCTGGCCAGGCTTTTGTGTCATTGTAAGGACTATTTTTTGTAGAAAGTAGTACACTAGTGAATCAATATGATTTGGATAGAATGCAGACCCACATACAATGCAGCTCATGGATGTCAATGTCCAAAGCTCTCTACATCCTGGTTCCTTTATGTTATCTTATTGTGGGCTACTTGGCTTAAATTTGTAGTTAGCAGCACAGTTCAAAATCAAGTGGCCTAATGAGACTGTATTTGCTGTCATACAAAACAGCTTAACGCTGACCACTATTGTTAAACAAACTTCAAACACTGTCTAAAGCTGGTTTTCTTCCTGAATTTGTCCAACCTTTCTTCAAAGCAATCATCACTGTAGCTATTTCTTTTGAAGATATTAAAATGTGGTTTGATAAATAGAGTTAAGTGACTATGATAGTAAAATAAGGGCTTGTTTGAAAATGGTTATGTATGTCCTATCAATAAAAATCTTTACTTTGACATGCACAATCATTGCACTGTATTAGTTGCTAAAGCAAGGTGCATAGTGCTAACAACCCTCTTGGACATTTTTGCTTTCATGGTTTGGATTGAAATTTCTCTGCTTTAGGGAGCTTCCCTTTAAAGATTTCCTGAAATAAAACCAATGGATAATAAAAAAGAAACTGATCAAGGATTGTTCGTACTTGTAGCAGAAAGGGTTCCTTCTTACAAGGTGGTGAAATTTTTTTGGATAACAAGTAGCATATGCTGTTGTCACCATTCAACAAAACCTTTACAAAAACAGATATTGTAACTGATATACCCACAACAAAAAGCCATGTTTACACCAGACATCTTTTACTAGCACTCTGTGTGTGGCGTCTGTTTTGTTTCTTTCTTCATAATTTTCCAGGCTGAAACAGCATAGTGCACAAATTAACAAATGGCCGTGCATGGCCAATGGTGCTGAGTGACTAGAATGTGTTCTTGCATGTCTGCTAACTTCACCTGGAGCTCCTTGATCTTCCTTTGAAGGCTGATGTTTAGAGATTTCTCCTCCTCAAGCCTATCTGTCATGGTGTTCATCTCCAGGTCCTTCCTGCAGAAAGTTCAAATATGACTGTGTGTAAGCATTAGAAGTGGATCTGTGAGTTCTCTAGCTGTTTCTGAATCGTTCTGCTCAGACATATTTGTTATTTGGAAGCCTAACTAGCAATTGACACAATGAAACCATATTTGGTCAGAAACATAACTTTGGATTTTTATAACCAAAACAAACTTATAGCCAACATAAACTTGGCCACTCTAACTATTTTATATAGTGGAATTGGTTTTATATAAAGGGTTTTTGCAGAAAAAAAAAAAAAAAACTTTTTGTGGGATTTTTGTCTTTCTGACGCATACCAACTGGTTAGGGCATTACTGAGAACACAGGAAAACAAAACACTCTCTTAAAGTCTCCAGAGGCTGTTCGCATTTAACCAAAGATAAGGGCACTCACTGCTGATGCCCTGTTATTGCTTTCAAAGCACTATCTCAGCATCTGCTTTAAAGCTTATTGGCTTCAAGGAATACTAAACCTGAAGGCCTGTATGTCAGATACATGCATGTCAGTGATTTTCTTTTTTTTTCTTGATTATAACGACCTCAGAGTCACTAAAAGTGTGTCCCGGCTCTTTCGTCAGGGTGACCTTACAGCTCTGTGGGTGTCTGTGTGGGCAGTTCTGAGCGACTACTCTGGGTTTACTAGTCTCCTCCCACATTCCAGCCATATCCAGTTCAGGTAAACTGGCAATGCTAAATTGCCCGTGGTGTGTGAAAGAATGTGTGTGTCTGTGTGAGTTGTTCTGACGTTCTGTGTGGTCAGCACCCTGTTTTACCTAACATACAATAATGTGTCTGTGGTTAAATTTGAGGGATGTTTCTCTAGAATTTAAATAGTTTTTAGCTTGTACAACATAGAACAATAAGTAACACCATACTGTATCAGTGCAATAATATAAGAAGTTACAGAAGGGGTTGATTTTGTTCTAGTAAGAAATGAATGTTTATTATAGTAAATAATGTACTATGTACTGTAAATATGTGACTGTCTCAGTTTATAAGAGATCCTTCTTTATCATATTTTATATTTTTATATTTTAACTAGTCCCACATGTGCCAAATTGCTATAGAAAGATCTCTTAAATATTTATGTGATGCGCAAATTAGCGCAGGCATTTACTAAGCACATTGGTATGCACTCTTCACAAAAGGCTTGACTAGTCATTGCGAAGCTGTCCCATAATACCTTGTATCATGACTGAATGGTTTTACACAACTATTATGACATTTCTTGTCATATGCAACAAACATGAAATACTTAGTACATCTTAATTTAAATACGTAAACAGACGTGCTGACTTGTTGATTTACACGGTCTTTGTGTTTATTGTGTCTACTTTTGATTGGCATCTGTCACTGTTTTGACTACCGACAGATTTACATTACGGCTGCTGTTTCTCTTGAAATCCACTCACATTTTTACTGTTTGTATTTATTGCTATTTCATACAGCTGGTAAATGGAGATCAGTATGTGGTATATTGTAATTCTAAGCATTAGAATCACAAATTTTTTCAGGTTTGCAAACAAGGCTAGATGCAATTTGTGGGAAAACCTGTGCTAGCCCAGACCTTCAGGAATAAAGGAATTCACTCTTGCCTTTTCCCATTAAAAATAAATCGGTGTGGTAATGTCAGCAATGTCCTAGTTAGCACAGCTTTTAGATGTATACTTTGTTATTTTAATCATTAGTGAGGACAACCATATAGTAATATTTTCCACCAATAAACTTGAAAAAAGGCATAGAATACAACAACATTCTTCTTCGATAAACACACACATAATTCTGAAGGTTTAAGAATACTGAAAGGTAATTTGAACTGCAGGGCAATGACTCATAATTTTAAAAATGTACATTTGAATAAATGTACCCCACTGCTTCTGAGGTTCTGGCACATGCAAATGTTAGACATGTAATTTATCTTTCAGGACTGTAATACTATACAATGTAATTCTTCTTAATGGTCCAATGACTCTGCAGCGTTTCCTTAGCATTTCCCTCCCTGCTGACTCACTTCCTAATGATCTCTTCCAGGCCGACCTTCATCTTCTCCAGCTCGTTGAAATTCTCTGCCGTGGTCTTGCTGTCCCCCTCCAGCTTCCGGCGGTTCTTCTCCACATCGCTCCTCTGCTTCCTTTCCTGCTCTAGGAGGTACTCCAGCTGCACAGGAAGTTGAACTTTTTACCCAAAAAACAACAGGTGCTTCTCACTTTGCTGTGGTGCAGAATGTGTGTGTGTAAATTATCTCTTGGTAAACATGCTACAGAATACATTTAAAAGTGTGATGCTACTCATAATATGGAGAGAGAAGGCTGAAAGCTTGTAAATTATGTACCAAAAGAAACATGATGTTAAGATGAATGATAATCAAACACACATTTAGAATAGCTACAAGATGCAGTGTTTTGGACATAAAATATTATAAGACAGCGTTTAAAGATACCCTTCGCAGGCAATGAGTAGTCAATCATTTTCAGAGAGTACTTTGAATATTCAGTGTTACTTTCTGTTTCAGTAAGTCATAAGCTAAGGTGTTTATGTCAGTATTTAATTATGTTGTTTTCTTTTTCCTCATAGGGCATTTGCTGTATGTCTATAATGACAAACTAAGTGTAAATCCAGCCACCTCGTCTGTCTGCATCTGCAGTTTGGTCTTCTCCTTTGTTAGCACGTTCACTTTCTCCTCTTCGTTGTGCAAGTCTTCAATGGCTTGCTGTGAAGGAAGAGAAATGCATGGTCTGTGAGTCCTTACAATGTTATAATGAAAATCATTTGATGCAACACAAATCTCTCATACCAGAACAGGCAAAGTACAGGTTGACTTCTGAACTTTGAGTGCTGCTTTCAGATGAAAGGCAGGCAGTTTTTCCATTTAATTTTGTCTGTTCTTTTTGATTGTTTGTGCATTCGCTGTTGATTCACAGACAAACATAACATGAGATCACAAGGGGCTACATGAAATGTACATAATGAGTAGTTCAAATTCTTATGAATTTAATGTGACTATCTTATACACTAGAGAAGTTCTGGCAATGGATGCATTTTTTTGCATTTAAATATGCTATATGAACTGAATATTTAGAAGACATTTCAATGCTAAAGGTGAAAGCGTTCTTCCCGAGTTCATAACAGAGTCATCATCAGTGAATGGCGATCTTCTCTCAGTGCTGATTGTTGGAGCTCCCTTCTCTGTAGCATCATTGCTCATTTCACACCTATGACCTCAGGGTTTTAATAGCTGCAGGAAAAATAAGCCCAGGCACTTAAAAGGCAATGATAATATCTAATGTTTTTGGAGTTAGAGACTTATCGTAATTACATTATCGTGTCAATTTAATAAACGACCAAGGTGGGCTCCAAAGATTAAATCAATAGTTAATATAGTAAAGTAGAAATAACACAGTGGGAAACTAGTTTTAAAGTTTGTACTGAAATAGCGCATTACTGAGCTATTTTTTACTGCTTAAGGAGATGTTTTATATAAAAAAAAACAACTATAATACAAAAAAATTCTAATTAGAATTTAACATAATCAGTTATAGAGGTTACTGAACACTGAATTCATTTTTATCTTCTATAAAATGGGCACTTCAGGGTCACTGATCTGTTATATGTTTAAGTGATGGCGGGAAGGATAGAAAACATTCAACACAGGAGCATTTAACCATCATTGGATATGTATTTGTGCTGTGGACAGCAGTTTGCCATAAGGTCTTCTGTCTAACATTAACTTTCACTGAGACGAGCAACGCAGGAGCAGAGCGTGCAGCAGTGAGACCAGCAGCGCAGGAGCAGAGTGTGCAGCAGTGAGACCAGCAGCGCAGGAGCAGAGCGAGCAGCAGTGAGACAAGCAGCGCAGGAGCAGAGCGTGCAGCAGTGAGACCAGCAGCGCAGGAGCAGAGTGTGCAGCAGTGAGACAAGCAGCGCAGGAGCAGAGCGTGCAGCAGTGAGACCAGCAGCGCAGGAGCAGAGCGTGCAGC
>JABJVR010002217.1:0-17768 GCA_025773905.1 Chitala chitala
AACATTAAAGTGTGACAAACATGCAAAAAAATAAGAAATCAGGAAGGGGGCCAACACTTTTTCACACCACTGTATATTTCAGGTTGAGGGGTACTTGTCACTTTCTCTCCCCCACCAAACCTGATTTCCATTTTGAGAAATCTGGACTCAGCCCCCTTACTCTGGCTGTCTGTCAGGGCCTCATTCAGCCAATCATCCTGTGAGTTTTCTTAAAGCTCCTGTTTGCCCTTCAATAACGACACACCAGTCAGTGCTGCTTCACTTTAATGAAAACATAGTGCTTACTAGACAGTTCATGTCCATTTCTGTCTAACCAGAAAAATCAAACAAAAAAAAAAAACAAACAAATAAATGCATGATTTGAGGGGAGGGGGGCTAGAGTACAGGCCTTCCCTGTTCTTTAGCCTATAACCATTTGCCAATGGGGAAATGCTAAAGAAATATGGCACCACACCTTGTATAACACAGGCACATGGATGGATGAATGAATGGATACTCAAAAAAATCAAGCAGCTGGTCCCAGTATCACTCAATAAAAGTATAGTTCACATTGAAGGTCACCTGATGTCTGTCTCACCAAATCTATTGCTGAATAATGTTTCACAGACATTGGTCAGTCAGATATTTACACCGATCAGCAATAACATTATGACCACCTAATATTATGAAGGGCCCTCTTTTGCTGCCAAAAATAGCCTTGACCCGTCGAGGCAGGGGCTCCCAAAGTCCATTGAAATTATGCTGTGGTATCTGGCACCAAGCTGTCAGCAGCAGATCCTTTAACTGTAAGTTGTGGGGACTCCTTGAATCAGACTTGTTTTCTCATCACATCCCACAGATGCTTGATTGAATTGAGATCTGGAGAATTTGGAGGCCAAGTCAACACCTGAAACTCATTGTCGTGTTCCTCAAGCCATTCTTGAACCATTTTTTCAGTGTGGCAGGGCACACTATCCTACTGAAAGAGGCCACTACCATCAGGTAATACCGTTTCCATGAAGCGGTGTACTTGGTCTGCAACAATGTTTAGGTAGGTGGTACATGTGAAAGTAACATCCACATATATGGCAAGAGCAAGGTTTCCCAGCAGAACATTGCCCAAAGCATCACGCTGCCTTTGCTGTCTTGCTTTCTTCCCATTGAGCATCCTGGTGTGATCTCTTCCCCAGATAAGCGACACACATGCTCCCAGCCATCCACATGATGTAAATGAAAACATGACTCATCAGACCAGGCCACCTTCTTCCTTTGCTCCATGATCCAGTTCTGATGCTCACATGCCCATTGTAGGAACTTTTGGCTGTGGACATGGGTCAACATGGGCACATTGACCGGTCTGCAGCTATGCAGCCCCATTTGCAACAATCTCCAGTGTACTGTATGTTCTGACACTTTTCCATCAGAACCAGCATTAAGTTTTTCAGCAATTTGAGCTGCAGTAGCTCTTCTACTGGATCAGACTACACGGACCAGCTTTCCCTCCCCACACATATCAATGAGCATTGGCCACCCATGACACTGTCACTGGTTTGCTGGTTTTCCTTCTTTGGATTACTTTTGGTAGTTCCTGACCACTGCAGAATGGGAAGATCCTACAAGAGCTGCAGTTTTGGAGTTTCTCTGGCCTAATCGTCTACTCATCACAATTTGGCCCTTGTAAAAGTCACTCAAATCCTCACACTCGCCCATTTCTTTCTGCTTCCAACACATCAACTTCAGAGACAAAATGTTCACTTGCTGCCTAATATACCCCATCCATATCCAGGAGCCACTGTAACGAGATAACCAATGTTATTCACTTCACCTGTCAGCAGTTATAATGTTATGACTGATCAGTGTATAATCATCTGAAATGAGTCACCAAAAGCTCAATCACAAAATGTACACACAGACTTTTGGTTTTTATTTCTGCTCTTGTCACTTGTGCTGTAGAAACATTCTACCCTGCCTCTTCTGAAAAATAAGGGTAGAACCAACAGTGCACTATTTCTACTCCTGCTCTCCTAAATATAAGACCATCCTCCAATGTCTCCTGACCCCCATCCCCACCCTTTTGACAGTGCCAAGATCTGAGACTCTTTGGCCTCTAATACCAAACGTGAAATTAAGACGACACATAAATAACAAATAACATAAATATTTATATTTGTATTAATCCCATGAAAAGTGTCTGAGGTTAATATATGCACAATTTTCCACTTGAAAGGAAACAGACTGCAATACTCTTACAGTTTTTAACTGAAACATAGTTCCCACTATTTCCTTCTCTAGCGGGGGCTATCAGTCATACATCTGAAATCATGCATGCTGAAAAAAGCAAAAAAAAAAAACACGATTCACCCATTTGCACGTCGCGTGTAATTGGAAAGAACTGCACTTACTGTAGCACAAGGATGACTGTAAGGACAGATTTTTTTGGCAGGTGGTGCTTCTTTAGTGACTTATACCTCTTTCTGTTTGTGACATCACAGATACAGGGTCACCAGCAGGACAGATAGTGGGGTAAGTCCATAGCACTGCTTTGGGAGAGGGGTGAACTCTCTCTCTCTCTCTCTCTCTCTCTCTCTCTCTCTCTCTCTCTCTCACATGCACACACACACATGCACACACAGGATTACTGATGGATGGCATGTTGGTGTTTCACCCGTCTGCTCTTAGCTGAAGATTCGTGAGCACAGACAGACACGCACACATTGCACACCTGTCAATCTGAGCCAGGTACGCAATATGTACTTGGGCCCGATCGCTACCCCTGACATACCTCAGGTTCTGCACAGGACAGGTGGGCTGTCAAGCCATGTCCAGCCCCTGAGGGCTGCCTGCTCCCCTATGCGCAGTATTTAAAGGCATGTCAACTTCTGTTTGATGAAGACCTTTGCTATACCCACCCTCACCACTGAAACTGCCAACCCACTCTGTGAATGTGAAATATAAATGTGTCCCATTCTTCTCTCTATCTACTAAACATGCTCACCATATGAGAGATTTACAGCTTAGTGGCAGCGAGTTGTTCTGACGAGAACTTACGTGGTCTCATGGCCTCACTTTTCTCAAACAAATAATCTCTGTGGGACTGGGGGCAGGAGGGGGAGTCCTACTCAAATAAGACCCACCAGTCTGCAGATCTGGGACTCTTCACAGAAATTGACTGGACATGCTAAGTAGGCATGGTCACCACAGCCTCGCTTCTGGTGGGGGGAGGGGAGTGGGGGGGTAGGATGGGGTGGTGTAGCGGTATTTAGCTGCTGCGCTTCTGGCACTAGATTTGCTATGCAATCTAATGCCAAGGTGCCAGCCTGGCCCCCTCTGCAGGGCATTAACAGGTGTTTTACTTCACGTTTTACTTTCTAGTGGAAAGCCAAACATGGATTTGGGTCCGGAGCACAAAGAGGCCTTTGTGAGCGGCCTTTTCTTTTGTGTTCTTGGAAGAGGTTCAGTGTGCGTGCGGTTTGCAGCAGTCTGGCCTGCTCCAAAAGTCAGTCCAGGTCCAGGGAAAAAGAAATGCAAATTGAAGAGAATTTATATATTTATACAGTGAAGGAAGCCCGTGAGGACCTAGACGCTGAATGCGTAGCCAAAGACTCAGGTTAATGGAGGGGAACCAAACCGATCTCTTTGAGTTGAAATTGTGGCTACGGCCTTTGCGCTCAGAATTCATTACAGGACCAGCCTGGTACCTGGCCCAGAGAGAAAACAGGCACGGCTGTAAAGTTGTCACAAAAAAAAAGTGTGTGACAAACGTGCAAGGTTGTGAACTTGGCCAGCATGCTGTGCTGCGGGCCTAAAACTCTTCCACATAAATTTAGGTGTCTTCCCGAAGAGAACGCCAAGAATGTGCACAGTGGCCTCCCTCAGAGCCAGGGCACCGAGTGCAGACGTTGAAGCAGCCAGCAGTGCAACGCAGTGAGGCGGGAGCAAGAAATGTGTGAAAACCTTTGTTTAATGCCCCCCAGGGACGGCATGAGACAAACCAGCAGCTACAGATATGTTTTTAAAGCGGTGGAGTGGGGGGTACATTCAGATTACGGTGATTGAATTTTCCTGAAGAAAAACTGAGGAGGATGAGCGTAAACATTGCCTTGCAATCAACTCAATCATGCAGCAAGTCACTTTGAGCTCCAGAGCAGCTCATTGAATATCCAGCAATAGAAGTAACTTCTTCAGAATGATATACAGAGTGTCCAATCAGAATGGCATATTGTGTCCAATCATAATGACAAACAGTATGTCCAATCAGAAACAACCCTCTCTCTCTCTTTTTTTAAAGGGAATCACCTCCATCAGGCTTTAAGCCACAATGGCAGGAACAGTGGGGTACAGATTACGATGCCAGCGGCCTGAGCGGTGACTGATGTTTTCTGTCTAACGCCAGCTCTGATAGATAGTGAATCACTACAGGAAGTCCAGACTGGCTACTCTGCAGCACAAACTCTCTTCAGGGGTGGCAAACGCAGTGACCATAACAATGTAGGACTCCCAGAAGGACCCAGTCACAGGGCTTCACACAAAGCCAAAACGCACTGTGAGTGTTGCTAACATCCTTCTATGTTGGAACCTACCTGTCCAACTCTGTTCTCTACAGGGCCATTTGGGTTTTTATGCTCAAAATACCCAGACTGAACCAGGGTTTCCATGACCTCATTCACTTCAAATGGAAAATAATAACATTTGTTTCCACTTTTATGATGAGATTTTTTGAAGAAATTGACTACACAACAATAGCAATAGTTTTGAGACATTAATATAAAAAATTGACATCATAAAACATTTTATTATCACAAAGTATAAAAAAAGAAATGAAAATGTATTAAAATTTTTCTATGAATCAATCTTGTTTAATTTGTGTAAGTGATTCATTTGTAAGATTTTAATTTAGAAAATTTTTAGTCCTCGTTTAATGAAAATTAAACAAGTGTGGTTAATTCCAGACATTATTTGGAAATAGTTATCCATGTGGTTTCTCAAATGGACAAAATAACAGATTAATTTTCTAAATATATACACATATTTTCAATGCTAAGAATATAACATTTGCATAAATGTTTTCCACTTTTTTTTTCCACAAATGAAACCATTCTGTAAATGTCTTGGTCTTTCTGCTTGTCAAAACACTTTACTGTGTATGATGACTTTTGCATAATTTTCAAAAAAAACTGCGACTTACATCACATATTCACACAAGTCAGAGCAGTAGGAGACAGGGTGGTTAAAAACTGTTGGGGGGGGCTTGTACTCAAAGTCAAGTCAAAGTCAAAGTGGTTTTATTGTCATTTCAACCATATACAGTGAGTACAGTACACAGTGAAACAAAACTGTTGTTCTGGTTCTTTTTTTAATGTTTTAACCCCGAATTCAGGAATAAAAAATAAATAAACAGATTGGAGGACAAATCATAAACTCTAACTAAAATTTCACCCATAAGCCACAGAAAATGGCTGTAGAGCTCACACAGTGGCTGTGTCTAATTACTGGAATGGCCAGAACTGATGGACTCCAACCAACATGTTGTATGCCTAATGATGCCTTAACAGAACGTAACATACGCTAAGTAACCAAACAGAATGTAACTTTATTACCGCGAGGAAGGTGAATGGCTTGAGAAAGTGAATGAAGGAATTAAACTGAACTCACTAGGGGAATGTGGGGCCCAATTTCACAGCATGCACTTGTCCTCTCAGTTTGCACTTATGTTCATAGCAGCACACGTTTTTACAGTTGGGTACGTTGCATGGCCCCACAACATACTGCAATCATTGTTATTATTTCAGTTGTTTACAGTACCATAATATTTATCCAGGTTGGTAATGGACTAAAAACATCCAAAATTCTTTTTTGCTGCCTAGTAAGATACAATTTTAGTATTACTATAATGCTCACTTAAGAAATATCTCTGCTATTACAAAAAAATACAGATATTAGTGGTAATAAGAGAACTTTCAATCTTCAAACGCAACGTTTCTCAACCACGTTAAGGTCATAAACTCTGCTTAGCCACTGTGCTGGTGTAAAAAACGAGGCATTAATTAAAAAAAAACCGTCATTGTGTGTGATTTACAATCCAGAACACAGCATGTCTGACTACAAAATAATGCTGGTGCTGTGTTTGGAATAAAATTCCTACTTAATTAGAGAGACAATAACTTCAAAAAGGGATCTCAAGTTCCCTTTGAGACTTCACACCTTCTTCTTGCTGGAACTCTTTAAGTCAGGCATTGCTCACAAGAAAACAACACTGTACTTGTTCTTATGAACCAACCTTTCAACTTCTCATTCATAAGAGTAAGTGGTCAAATAAGAGATAATGACCTGCATGTCTCCAAACCTAGGAGGTACAACTTTCCAAGAATAACATCTTGAAGCAGCAACATGTTAAAAACAAAAGAAACCACACCTTTCACTAACACTGATTCACTGTGAGCCAGTGGCAATGCAAACAAGTGCTCTTCTAGAAACATGCCAACATTGTTAGGACCTTTGAAGAGTGCACATTTGGGTATGGACAGTAGGAACATGTTCCTACCAATATTGCGGGAGTACCAAATTGTCTATTGTGTGTGGTTAGCAGGGCGAGGGGCCTGGTTTTGCTCCAAACCTATGGCCTTGGTTCTTTGCCACCATTCACACCAGAACAATGTCAGCCTTTTCCTTCCATGTTCCATGGGGTAATTAAGATGATTTTGGTGAGAATGCACTGCAAGGACGCTTGTTACTCTCAAGTCGAGATTCTCCCATGGGAAGTGAGGCAGACATAAGCATTGGCCTGACCTCAGTGAAGACAACGAATGTATCCCACGGTGTACTGCCAGCGGTCACCTTAATGTGCCTCAGAGAAAATGAGCTAATGGCTGTACCATGTGCCCTCAAGTCCCATCATCCTCCCTTCTCAGTCCTTAGCTCACATGGTGGTGTAACCAATGCTGGTCAAAAGAGTCATAGTCACAGCTAGCAAGGTAAGTTTCATGCTGAATGCCAGGTTTCAAAATAAAGGAACTTACTTTACCCTGGAGAATGATGGGACAGAGCAGATGGCAAATCATTGTGTTGAGAGAGAGAGAGAGGTGGGGGGTAGAAATTTATGAAGAAATGTCACAGTAACCATTTGAGCAAGTGTGAGCACAGGGGATGGTGGTCTTGAATAGGGAACAGAGAAAACATCAATGCCTGTGGTAAAGAAACAAGGAGAGAGACAGAAGGAGAAAGACAAAGAAAGATCTCAACATCAGCCTGGTGCCTCTGCTTTATTAAACATCTGGGAACCATCAAAGAGCCAGAGAAAAATCCTGGAGTAAGTTGGAACCCAGCGGCAGTACCGCTCCTCTGGCTGTTTAACAGAGAACAAACACCTTTCCTGGCAGAAAAGCCTGCGAAGGAACCCAGTATGAAAAAAGCTAGGTCGCAAACTTTTTTTCAGTTCCTGTGCGCACACACGTTTTCCCCCTCCACTGATTTCATTACCGTGATAAAATTTAATGTCAATTCGTACCAGATGCAACGCAGGTCGGCGGCGCTGTCAGTAGCAGCGCAGCCATTACGCAAATAATACTACGTTTCGTTACACATCCAGACCATGTTTACGTAAAAGCATTACACAGATGGGCATACGTATATAAAACGATTCAGATTTAAACTACTGTTTGAATTCGAATGGCCCGTAACTGTATTTTTGAACCAACCCTCACAACTGCAAATATTTGTGTAAAGTATTCTATCGAAGCGAATAAGATTTTTCGTCTTATTTGTTTTTAAGTTGCCCCATCTTTTACATTTCGAAACTGGCCACTAAATAGTGCCTTCTTATTTAGTGCATAGCCTACACACCTCTCGCATTCACACACAAAGTGTGTATGTTTTTGATTTAAGCACGTTAAAGTGCGTGCCAAACTACCAGAAGTAAACACTGTAGACGGCACTCTTGACAGGTTAGTAAGTCAGTGCCACATCGTGTTTTAGCGATCACGTCCCCGTTCACATGAACAGCTCCATGTGCTCGTGGGCACGCACTGCCATACATGGCTACAGTATGCGATCGTTTTTCAGCACGCAAGTGGAAACATTTAGAGTCCTCGATTTCCTGCTGATTTTCAGCGGTCCCAGTTAGAGAGTAAGCATCCAGCTTCCAGGGAAATGACGCCGCTTTGGTGCGATCAGCGGCGGTGCTGCAGCTGGGCTGTCCCTCCGAACAGGCGCTCCGCCGGCAGGCAGCCGCCCGTCATGCAGCAGAGCGGTGCTCATGCACATCCCGTCGTTAAATAGGCGCACGCATATTCCGCTTCTCCATGCGGCGGAGTACAGCGAGGTCTAACTGATGCAGAAAAGGGATGCACGTTAGTGCATTTGCTGAAGGCATGTGTAATAGGCTTCCAGTTTCATGGCTTGTAACGCCTTTTCAAATTTTCTGGCTGTTAGGAGGCGTAATATACTACATCAAAAGTAAAAGCACGGGTGTTACGAAATATCCATTGCCACGGGACACCTTTTAACGTGCCTGTCACTGTAGAAAATGCTTCCATTATTTGTTTACGAATTAACCATTAATTATTGCTCAACCATTTATGTCTAATCACAAACACTACCTTCGTTGTTTCAACAATAAAAAAAAGCAGAAATTAGATTTTAAGGGTTAAAGTCATGTAATTTTTTTCTCTTAAATTTGCCTTTCAAATTAAATACACGTTGTTACACATCCAAGTTGTTTTTCTGTTCTATACCAGTGTAATTTTAAAAATTACACATATGATCGGACATTTAAAGTTATTTGTCCACAAAATGCTTGTGAAATGTCTGGTTAAGGACATTCAGTGCACTGCATTAGGCTCACAGATGGCACAGAAGGCTAAAGAGAGGTGTTGCCTCTGTTCTTTCAATGTGCCTTAAAGGCTGAAACCAGGTTCAGCTGATAACATCATGTAAACAGCAGTTATCACCCACAGGATGCTTCCCATCTCTGGGGACAACCTTCATACCACAAGAAACAAAATGTCCACCTGGAGACCCAACAGATGTCCTGGTTGGACCTACAAGGTTGGACGATTATTTTAGGTACATCCAGGACTGAAGGCCAGGACACTAGGAACGTGATTATGAACTGACCGGAGAAAAAACTGTGCTCATGGCATGACAGCTAAGTGTATGTTCGTTAGCAAGTAACTCCAGTATGGTCTTCAATGGGTGATGACAGGTCTGTTTCTTCCCACTCCCTTTTTGTCCTCCTCACACAATATTTCATTTCTTGTTCCTGGCCGGTACTTTCTCCAGGTATACCATGCTTGGTTGAATCACGATACATTTTCAATTAAATGCACATGCTCCTGTTGGCTCGGCTCATCTGCTAGCTGATGCTTGGAGCGCTTGAAGGACGTTGACTCAGTGATACCTGATGCATGGTGGTAAGCTGGCAGGGACCTTGATGGCCTCCAGAACTGTCACTATAAACCTCAGCACATTCTTTGTATAAAAGAGCAGAACAGCATTATCCAAAAATCCTACACCACATAGTCATCTGCTACTAGCTTCATGTGTTTCTGCACAGATTTTTAGCCACTTTTATCCAGTATAACCTCTATGCACTTATGCTTTCAAGTATGTATTGAAGTGTTATACCACCAGGCTCCATTAATCAATGGCTATGACCATGAGAACTGGCCATTACGTCCTATATGGAACCCCTTCTTTGCCTACCAGCTCCTAAGAACTATAAGAGGACTGTGACTTGCAGCCTGGTCTATGTACAGCTCCCCCGTAATCATGTGTCAGATGTCTGTATAAGCCCAGGGAGAGCAGTGCACGATTGTTCGGTCTTATGGTTTACATCAGTGATACCTGCACATGATCAGTATGACGGGGGCTTTCAAATCTGTCAGGAAAATAAGGAAACTAATCCGCTCACAGCTTTTAACTTTTTTGTGACTGTTTGACACTCTGTTGGTGACACCGTCACTTTTCAGAACTTTTTCATTCACCCTGGCTGTGACAGGGAGCTCTGCGGCTTTAAAGGCAGAAGTGGTGTGGTTCGACGCTCATTCCCTCACGGGTATCCTTCTGCTTTTGATATGCTGAGGTAAAACACTCCATCCCCTTCTCTGCATATCCTTGAGCAGGAAAACTGTGAGAAGCACACCATTCAATCCAGGCCTTTATGGTGGACTGCCCCTGGTTCAGCAGGACCTCAGCTGGATCCTTGTACCTAACCCGTGGTGAAAGGGTGACCTCTGCTGAGACGTGTACTCAGTCTTCCTGCCGATCTACCTACAACATCAGCAAACTGCCAATATTCAGCATGTTCCGCACCATTCTTGGTAAGACTTGACCTTATAAACCTTAAATTATGAATGAAGGTCCCTAACTGCTACACTAGCTTCTGCCACAAGTTTAATTAGAGCTATGATCATCTTTTGTATGAGATTGTGTTGCGTTTGCTCAGTCTGTCTGCCAGTGTTACACTCGACACGCATATTCGTCCAAAAAAAAGGCATAAGATAAATTAATCTGTGGTTAATTGGCTGAATGCAAAATATTTATTCAATTAACTCAGAAAGTATTGATTTAAACATAAATCCTTCTGAATTTATGAGTCTTGCAGGACTTGTCACAAGAAAATCAAATTAAAATCAATTGAAAGCACAAATTCCCAGAGGGCAACAGTGCAGAAATACTGTGGAACTAATGAGTTTTTGAGGAGGGGGGGAAGGGATAAAGAAGGCAGGAGAAAAAAAAAGATGGAGAGCAGGGGTAAAAATAGCCCTACAGACGCAATTGTGATGACAAGGGAAGCCTTCTCACATGGACAGCATACCTGCTGTCTCTCACACACACACACACACACACACACACACGCACACTAATACTGCACATCTCAGCTCATTGAATGCCCCCAGCAATAACACAGTGCAGTTTAGGAATCAGAAATTGCCAGATTTTCTTCCCCCTGGATCAGCTGTATAAACGCGAGCTGCACCCTCAAGTCCTCTGCCCTGACCTACATTCAGGCACGAGCGTGCGCACGAAAGCGCACACGAGCTCGGAGCATGGAAAGCCCTCCAATGGGGCCACTGCCCGCTCCCTGCATGACGTTGCCGTCATCACCACCAAAGTGCGGAAGAGTGCGACTGTGGCGACGCGGGAGCCTACACAATCCGTGCATTCTGCATGCGCATCTGTCGCCTGGTGGGCGCCTACTGAAATCAACACTCTTCACACCAGACAGCCACTTCTAACCTGAAGGCTTGGGTCTTGAAAAGGCCCATTGACTGCCTGAGATTTGGTAAATGAGCTCGGACTGGTAAACAGCTGCACACCTTCATGTATTCTGTAGGCACATGTAAGGGCTCACATATACAGCAAAGTCCTGTCGCGGTGCACAGAGAAGCAGTGAGTAAATGAAAGGGCATGTTTAACTGGAAACGACAACATATCCGCACATCGGCGAGGGATGCCCTGTGATGAAGACGATGGACCGATGGTGAGAAAGCTCACTGCAGTAGAGGTGCTGTCAGACAGGCAGCCGTAAATGCAGACAGGCGCGCAAAGGCAGAAGCACAAGTGACTGCAATCAGGCATAAATGCATTGGCCTGAACAATATCAACCACCTGAAATTTAAAGATATGCTGGGTTTAATGGAAGTAGGTGACCACTTATCCCTCAATATCTAACAGAAAGAAACCAACAAGGTTCCCTCTTAACCACATTTTGCCCACCACGTCAGTGGGAACTGGCATTTTACATATCTTTCAAATATTAATCATACCCTGTAATTAAACACAATCATTACGCAAGTCATTAGGAATTAAAACAAATCCAATTTTATGTATTCAAAATGACAGCTAAAGAGCTACTTGATGTTTCAATTATTATTTCCATTTTAGCAGCACTGCCTCCAGTGATAACTATGACATGATGATGCAAAACGACTCAGTAGCTGGAAAAATTATGAAAAGTGACATAGATTTCAATGATTTATCTAAGATCTGCCATAATACATTTGTGCTGTGGTTGTAGTTAGTCCCCCCCGGACGGCCAGTAAGTGCAATGCATCCAAAAGCTTACTTTACACATTCTTTAGGCTGTGGGATTGTGGGGTTTCAGTCCAAAGGAACGCAGAAAAACAACAACCACGATAACAAGGTCTGTCTTCTTATAGACCCATGGTCACTGTTTTAATAAATCTATAAACGTTTCCCAGATGATTCTGCGATTACACAGAAAGACGAAAGAGAAAACAGACATCAGCAAATGAGGCCAGTCAAATGTTTCACAGGGTTTGGTTTGTCTGTGTACACAATGCACGTTTTCTTCTTGAAATGATGGCACCACGCTGCACAGACTCTACCGCGGCCCCGGTCTGACGTCTTTCAAAGCTGCATGGACCGAAAGTCATTGTGTATCCCTGCATCTCGTCGAAGGCACCAACTGCGAGCTGGTTTCAGCTGATGCGTTCCTAAACGAACGCCACCTCGCAGCAATAAAGGAACCCATCAGTCGCGATTGAGAATCTCAAAGACAGTGCAGTGCCAAGCGCCTCCGTGGCGTCACCGCTGATAAGCCACTTCATTACCTCGTCCCGGTACCACCTGAAGACTGTGCTGTTTACACTGGCACCCCGCTGCTTTTCAAACCTGTAATTCGGTAGAAGAATAGGCATGGAGTAACACATTTTCCTGCTAAATTATTAGATTACGTCAGAAGATGTTGTGCGTTCCAGAGGAGAGTCTTTGTCAGAATGGAGATGGGTACTCTGCTGAATGACGCAGTGCTAGTGCAGCTTGTCACTAGTGAAGGACACATTTCCTATTTCTGTTATTGATGCACAAATTCAAGGATGACGTTTTTTATGTAGGAAACCAGCTATCATGCCGTACCCCATGTAATTGTGTAGCAGACGTCTTCTTTCAGTAAGATTGTTGAGTCAATGTTAAACCTACCAATCACCCCCCTACTCACCCCCCCACCCACCGACAATAATTGCATGTTATTTTCAGTTACAGTCCTATGTATATTGCAGAATTCTCAGCTTTTTATGTTAGAATTGTTCCGAAATTGTCGTCGAGTATTGATTATTTATACTCAAGTCTGCCAGTGATGAAACAGGAGTTACCCTGGCAATTCCCAAGTCCCATTACAGGACAAATGCAGAACTGGTGAACTATGAATTCTTCTCCTCTAGCCTTCATTGCCAGACAATGTGTTTGGTCAGACCCATAGCTCGTTACTACAAGGACAAATTCTGAAAGGCTAGAACTCTTCACATATGCAACCTAAGAGTTACAGCCAAAGATGTGGTACAACGATCCTCTTAAAAAATTTCTGATCTTAAATATTTTTTCATGCTTCCCTACCTTTCACTATTAGGTAGATTTCTGCATTTAGATTTTTTGTTGGATGCATTTATCTGTTGCTACAAGAATCTCCACCAGTTTTAATTTATACAACCCCATATTTTCCTGCACATTTTACTGATTGATAGTATTCTGCACCAAACAAAGTCCAGTCATTGCTCTGCACTTGTGATTATTAGTCATCTTCTATACCGCTTCATTCTGTTAAGGATCACGGGAGGTCTGGAGCCCATCCCAGGACACATAGGGTGCAGGGTAGGGGACATCCAGAGCGGGGTGACAACCCACCACAGGGCTTGTGATAATCCTTAAATATATTACTTTGACGTAAACAGAGCAAGTGGTGGATACTTCAAACAGAGAGAAACATGTAGCGGTCTTGCTGGCATTGTTACACCTTGCAAATTAATGCTTACAAACCTCTCAGTGAGAGTTTGAGCATTTCCAGGGTGGCTGTTGCTCTACGCTAAGAAATCAATATTCAACCAGGCATTTTTCAAATATTCAATGGAACCTGAATCGTTTACACCACAGATGCAGATGTTACTCACAGAATCCTCTGGCTCTGAAGCCTACAGGGCAGAAGTCTGCTTACACTTCAGCAGTTTAGAAGGGATAAAGGTAGGACTTGGCAATACTCACTGTCACAACTAATATGTCCAGATGTGTTTTACAAAAATGGTGGCATACGTGGAAAGCAGAGCAGCAAGAGAGAGCTTTGTGTTAATTTGCAAACCTAATATCTTCCCAGTGGTCAGCAAAACAGACCAAGATTCCTGAATAATGCGAGGCATCATAAGTCAAGAATCACAATGGCTCTAGACACAGGGCACAGCTGTCCAAAATAGTGTACTCCTGGGGAGAGGGAAAGTAAGACACAGGCAGTGTGGGCAAGCGCAGCTCATGTGACTGCCTGACAAGGAGAATTCAGGGTGGGAATCTCAGGATTGTACACATGAGGGAAACACACAAAACTGGAGCTACCCCGTCAGCTGAGGGGAAACAAAAGGCTTGGTGACAGAGAGAGAGAGAGAGCAAGAGAGAGAGAGAGAAGGAGAGAGAGAGATAGCGAGAGAGATAGAGAGAGAAAGAGAGAGAGAGAAAGAGAGAGGGGGGGAAGAGAGAGACAGACAGACAGAGAGAGAGAGAAAGAGAGGGGGGGGGGAAGAGAGAGACAGACAGAGAGAGAGAGAGAGAGAGAGAGAGAGAGAGAGAGAGAGAGGGAAGGAGAACGAGCACCCAGCAGGGCAGGAAGGGTTTACTGAGCCGCGCAAAACCCTGGAGAAGAACAATCCCGCTCTGAACCAGCACCTATCTCTACACTGTGTTGCATAACAGCCTAAATGCGGCTGTCAGACTAATTCTCCTTACGTCATACACACGTGCGCACACACACGTGCACGAACTTGCACACAAAGGCGATCAGTGCTCTCACAAAAAATGAAAAAGAGACTACTGTAACAGCTTTGTTTTCGAATCAAACAAAGCAGCAGTGCAAACAGAATGTGAACAGAAAATAAATGGCTTACATGTGAGAATTAATTACATACTTATAGCTAGTTAAATTTACCTAAAAAGAGCAGGAAACAGACCCCCGCCCCCCTCTCTGAGTTTTATAACATCCAACGATCTCAGTCCCTGCTGCCCTGATGAAGGGCGGTTTTTTTTTTTTTATCTCTTGTCCTTTCTGGCTAAATTAATTTCCCCTTTCTACCCTGTTTGCAAAGAGAAAGTGAATGGTGGAAAGTTAAGACGAAAGGACTTTCAAAGTGGAATAAAAAAAAAACACAAAATGTTCGTTAACTTGTAAGAACAGAAGTTCCCAGTGATTAATATTTTGTGGGAAATACGAACTAAACAAAACTCTTGGGGATGTATCAGGTATTAACATACTATTATTAACCTCATGTCTTGCTATATGTAATAGCACAGGTCAAAAACTGTTTGCCTGTGTAATAAATACCCAGAATGGTATTATGTAATGTTTTTTTTAAATTTATTTATTTATTTTTTACAAGTACTCAGAGCATCAACACCACCCATTCATAATAGTTAGATTCCTTGGTTATCATCCAGAGCAATTTCTTTATATTTAACCATAGCCAAAAATTTAGCACATGACCACCATTTAACAGAACCAAATTTTCTTAATCATAGTGAAAGCATCATGTTTTAACTCAACGTTCCCCACGCTTCTACAATCCCTGTCGCACTGGAACTCAGCTAATTACAGTCTCTGGTATATCTGTCTTATGCTGCAAGAGAACTGAGAGGCTAAGGTATCACATCACAGTCAATTCATGAAACCAGGGCTACTTTAAAGCAAAACAGGGTAGTGCAAATTACCCAGAAAGAAGCCTTATACTATGCACAAACTAAAACCACATTTTTACAAAATCAAACTCCATGTAATAAAATGAAAATGCTGAACTAAATTTTAATGCTATATTTACTTTTAGTTATTTGCAGAAGTTTAGCCTGGTCTGGTTCCTGTTTCAGCGAGAGCTCAACATAATGAGTAAACGGCCTGTCCCCCCCACCTGGCTTTTAAACATCAGGTGTTCTGGCGGCTCAGCAGAAGAAATACACTAATATGTGAACGCAAACAAATTCCCCACAATCCTCTGGCAGCTCGTTACACTCAGCCCCTCCTGTAATTAAGAATTATGCTCAGCGACCCAATGACACTCCAGCGGTCACATTTACATGTTTGAGGGCCTGCCGGCCACGGACGTCACAGGTCGACGTTAGGATGGGACAGTTTGAAGAGCAGGATTCTCTGCTGTTGCACGACTGCTTCTTGGGACTGCGCCATGCAGAAGCCCTTTACAGTCTTTTGCTCAGCATCCAGTATTTAACTTCTTTTCTTTAACAGTTTTTTTTCCCCACCTCCCCAACACTATGAAGTGTCATTTTCTGCATCTGGTACCAGCATCACAGCTACTCTCCATTCCCTCTCTAAGGTGGGCTACAAAAAACACCCTTTTCCCTTTGCTCTCCAACACCCCGCCATAGCCAAGAGCGGAGGGAATGCAGGGGCTCTGGCCTTCATCAGGGAGATGAGGAAGTCAAACATGAGTCTCTGTCATCCCGCATCACTGCAGCTGACAGTCAGAGCCACGTGCCTTACTCACAGCTCATCAATTAACCAGCCACTGCTGCCACCATGGCCGTCGCTGCACGAGACGCGTCCCCAGGAGAGCTTGGAGCCAGTACTCTACTGGACACTGGCCAACAAAACACCTTATCCAGACCCATCCTGGCCAAACCTTTGATTATTAGATGGCATAATAACGACCCAAGAAACAAGCCAGTATTTATCCAGGGAAGGGCTGGCCCCTTTACAACTGATTAAACTATGAATAAAAAAAGCCCAGGGTATATTCTTGTGACTTCCATACATCCTCCATTGTAGTGACAGACAGAGCTTGGAGAGGTTTTCAAAGTATTTGACTTCACTTAATGTATTACACACAGTCTGCGTTATTAGTTACTACGTGAAGGTAAAGGCCCTTTTCCACTGTCGTACTTTAACCATGCCACACCACACTGTAATGAGCTTGAGTGCTTCTCCACTGCACGTTTACTCATACTGCACCACATCATGTGTCAGACAGGTCCTGGTCAGCAAGAAGAATGAAGTGCGCTGGATTCTGGCATCAAGCAAGCTCAATCGTGCTACAGTAAAATGTTTGGCTAGGGTGTTTGTTGTTCTCCTTTTTCTTTCTTTTTTGTTTAAGTCTGTTTAGTTTTTGGCTTTATTGAAAAATAGAAACCATGCAAAACTGTCAGAATAAAGAGGTGTAGATAGAAGACAAAATACAGTCTTGGAAGGGTGAATCTGGAATAAGAGATATTTTGGGACAAAGTTGGTAAATTAGCAGAAACTCTGTAAGCAGCCGAGTTTCGGGGCCCACACTGCTCTGTGAGTTTCGGAGCCCACACCGCTCCGTGAGCTTCAGACCCCACACCGCTCCGTGAGCTTCAGACCCCACACCGCTCCGTGAGCTTCTGAGCCCACATCGCTCCGTGAGCTTCAGACCCCACACCGCTCCGTGAGCTTCAGACCCCACACCGCTCCATGTACAAGCACGTTTCGGAGCCCACACTGCTCCATATACAGATGAGCTTCGGAGCCCACACCGTTCCATATATGGCCGAGCTTCGGGGCCCACACTGCTCGATATACGGCCGAGGTTCGGAGCCCACACTGCTCCACGCACGGCTGCGCTTCGGAGCCCACACCGCTCCATATACGGCCGAGCTTCGGAGCCCTCACTGCTCCATATACGGCCGAGGTTTGGAGCCCACATCGCTCCATGCATGGCCGCGCTTTGGAGCCCACACTGCTCCATATACGGACGAGCTTCGGAGCCCACACCGCTCCATGAGCTTCGGAACCCACACCGCTCCATATACGGCCGAGCTTCAGAGCC